>JADDOH010019330.1:0-23780 GCA_016648135.1 Agrypnia vestita
ATTCAAGAATTAGACTGAATAATGACTCAAGATAAATTTTAGTTATGTTTCATCTCGTCAAAATTTTTTGAGTATCTTCTGTGATTATATGATTTATATCAGTATGATTTATATGTTTATATACATAAATATTATAATAAAATATTAATGTTAGATACTATTAAACACTTTTATTTGAAATATCATGAAGATCTCAAAAAATAATATTTTTCGTATATCTTTAACAGATTTTTATGAGAAATACATAAAACTCTATCAAATATTTGTCAGTAAAATTATGTACGTCCCAAAAATGTATACATATTTTGAAGAGTTATTGATTTGATATATATCAAGCAAACTTAATTTATACCTATAAAACTTAATGTCTGTCTGTCTTTTCTCTATACAAATCTACACCGTCTGACAGATCTGACCCAAGTTTTGCATACGTATTATTTAGGACCCCACGGAAAACATAGGGCACGTTTTCCTCCATCCATCCCAGCCTAGATTAAACGGAAAAATTGTTTTATTAGAGGCATTACAAAACCAAACTTATTTTGTTTCCCCCACCAACTTATTTTATATTTAATCCTCAACCGGTGCAACGCCGGGTATGAATAGCTTGTGTTTTATAATTCAAATTAAAGTAGATAAATGTTCAAAATATTTTAAGTTTGTCCAAATTTTTCAGAACACAGTACTGGAATTTGTCCCAGGGACATCATCATTAATCAAGATATATTATAGATGTCTCATAGAGATTAAAGGTATCTCATTACATATATAAAGGATATTGCTTTAAAAAAATTCCAATCATTATTAAGGTCGATATATTCTCGGTAATGTACAAGGCCGCTATAGCATGATTAGATAACGCGCCTGCCCCGGACAGGAGGAGATCCGTGGTTCGAATCCAGGTAGCAGACAATTATTTTTTCGTGGATTTGATTTTTCTGTATGTCTTTCTAATTGATTAATTAATTTGGTTTAATTTTCACAGACCTTTTTTCTGAAAAAATTGCAACTTCACAAGAATAATGTGTTCTTGAATATAATCTACTCTAAATAGTCTTAAATAGCTTCGTTTCTGTGAGACTATCGAAATTTATCTTAATTATTAAAAATAAACGCTTGACTAACGGATTTTTCTAATGGTGGAAAGTACAATGATTCAATTAACATTTTATGCAAGCAGAAGACTGACCTGCATTGGCGTGCTGTCAGCCGACATCTCCGTGAAGCCGACGATGTCGCTGAAGTAGATGGTGACGCAGTTGAAGCTCTCGGCTTGGACAGGCTCCCCTCTCTTCAACGCCTCGGCCACACTCCTGAAAAAAATTCAGAAATTAGAAAGAGGGACACAAAAATTTATTCAAATCCTTTACCCAGCTAAAAACAACCGACTTCTAAAAATCAAAATGCTTCTGTTCCATATATCGAATTGTCAATTGTAATGTATCTGAATGGACGCCTGTCACAGTGTATGAATTGAATAAACCCAGAGACGGGAGATAGAGAAAATGGGAATAAAAGGGAGGTGCCGCGCGGGCACCGGCCATTGAGGAAGCCGGCACGAAAGCATGCACTTGGAGAGCGCGATATCGTTGTATTTTATAAGGAATCAATAAACCTTGAAGAACAATCTGGAATTTTCTTCCAAAATATTTAATTCTTAAGCGGATTTATAAAATTTCAATATTTTACAAACAACTTGGCAAATGTTCTACATACTGAAAATACATATGTAAGTACTTATTTATTTATTTAATAAAATTGTGTTTTTCTTTATTATTTTATGTGAGTAAGAACTCGCCAATATATACTTTAATTATTGAAGATTTTGAATACATAAATGTTTGTAATACGCATGATATTTGTAATTTTATACTTTGTTTTGAATAAATACGAATAAAAATAAATCTTGTAAATAAAAATAATGTTGGCTGTAGTGTATGTAGTAGATAGAATAAAGATCGCTGAGATAGTTTGGTCATGTGCAAAGTATGTATGAGCGAGGAGAGTATGGTGAAGACAATGTATGAGGTGAGTGTTGAAGGTAGCAGGAACAGAGGTCGTCCGTGAAAAACCCGGCATGACCAGAAGAACCATATATTGGAGGATTGCCCTATTAAAAGCTTCCATAATGGGAAAATTTATGATAAATGTATGTATAACAGTAAACATATATTGGCATCAAAAAGCATAAGTAAAGGCAGAAGATCAATTAAGCGAAGAAATAGAAATAAAGAGAGGAGTAAGACAAGGTTGTATTCTTTCACCAAGGCTCTTTAACCTCTATGCAGAAAAAAATTGAGAAGATTCTATATGAAATATATGAAGGATTGGTAATAAATGGAAAGAAATTAAATAACCTTCGCTACGCGGACGATATCGTGATTCTAGCGGTCTCCAAATATCATTGACACCAGTGGTCTTCAATGCACATAAAACAAATACATTAGCAAATAAAATGAAACGGATGATGGCGGCCTATACAAAGATGGAATAAGACTTGGAAGAGTACACAGAATAACCTACCAGGGATGCAGAGTAAACGAAAACTGGGACCCTTCCATGGGAATTAAATGTAAAGAGAAAGCCATAGCCGCATTCTTCCGGATGAAAAAGGTATCATGCAGCCGTGATCAAAACTTAAATTTGCGAATTTTATATGAAATGGAATCATTTACAATTTCCTAAGCAATTTTGAAGCAACTTGAAGCATTTGAGATGTGTATCTACAGACGCCTGACAAAGTAATGACCCGGAAGCGAAAAGAAGAATTATTCTTTAAAATAATTAAATCCCGGTAATTACAATATTTTGGTCATGTTATGAGATGTATAGAAGAGTGCCAGATCCTGCATATCATCATTCAAAGTGAAATTGGGAGAAGAAAAGGTCCTGGAAGACGAAAGACGTCCTGGCTGGCTAAGACAATGTGAATGGTTCGGGAAATCCATGGTTCAGCTATTTCTATCTGCTACTAGCACTAGAAGAAAAAAAATGTAAGAGTGTGCACGAGAATAAGTATGAATGTGACAGAAGCGAAAGTCGTGTGTCAGGAAAGAATATCGTGGAGCTCTATCCTCTCTCCCTTCCTGGCGGGGAACAACTAGACTTTTAGTTAGTTACCCATCAAATATTATTTAACAGATTTATAAATATTGTCACGTGTCGTGGCTGCAGGATGAATTAATGAAAAACGCTGGAATTTCATACAGGATTTATTAATTACTGATTAATTAATTTAACAAACGTACAAAGTCTCTTAACACTATTAAACTTAACGCTATTATTTAAATTAAACTGTTTCGCAAATTTATCACTCGTAAATAGACACTTTATAATCGCTTTAACACTTTATTCACTTACCACTAGAACAATCCGTCCAATTTCAGCACGTGTTACTATTCGCTCCGGTTTATTTCGCTACGTAAGAACTTTTTCCAGAATATTCGATCAAATATCGCACACGGGTAAGTATTTCACTTAATTAATTGTCGCTTTATTCACACGCCTGATGGTAACAACGTTTTCGCTTCGTGATTCGCCGCTAGAGCCGCGTCTTTGGAAACGTCAAAATAACAATGGCCCTCTACGGCCTGGATCCGTTTATTTATACCCGTGTTTTCTCGCAAGTTCTCGTAATTTCCAGAAGTTCCTGGAACTTTGTAGACGTCTCTCGAAAGCTGTAGATTACATACACAAGTTTTAAGCATAATAATTCGTTTTATGATTTGATTTATTATTTAATTTGGTTCGCTCTTATATAGTTTAAAACTCCTTCTTCCAAAACACTGTCACCACATTAACGATAGGCGACAGAATCTACAATCTATGTCGTTCCCACACAATTGTAGTGGAAGCCAACCACTGAAACAGTTAGTAACCCTTGAAGACAAAATTAAATATTTATTTATCATACCGGACAATACGGACAAATGTTCCAGGACTACACTACAAACAAACGAATAAATTAATGAAATCGAATACCGACAGTATAAAAAATTATTTTCTCTTCTGATATTCGACTTCTTATAATGTTTTATGTCTGTCTGTAAAACAAAAAATATCAAAACAACTCAATTATTATTATTTCCCGTCGGATCTTCGGAGAATTTCTTCCGCGAATTTGGTGGGCGGTAGGGATTCTGAAGTCTCGGGTTTTTTCGATTCCCGGGACTCGAGACCCAAATTTTTAAAGTCCCGGGAATTCCCGGGACACGAGACTTTGATTATTTTTCGTTTAAATCGTGAAAAAAAAAGTTAAAAAATTAACTTCTTTACTTTAATTGACTTATATTATTTGTGTTATAGGTACGATAGGTGAAAATTTATTGAAACGATTTAAAAACACTTTATTCGATATTTAATTAAATTTAATTTATTACAATTTTTTTAATCGAAATATTTATATCAATATGAAGTTAAAACCTTTACTTTTGTAAGGAAAAATATGTTTTTAAAAACACCAAGGCGTTTAATGATGAATCACATAGCCTGTTCCTGGTTATGCTATAATTAAATAATAAACAAGATTCTCTACGTACTGTAAACGATAAATAAATAAATAAAGTAAATAAATACTAACATTTCCAATTTAAGTCCAAAAAATTATAAGTTCGAAATCCGCAGTTCAGAATATACAACGACGGAATCCGTAAGTAGGAGAAGAACGTATCTGGCTAAAGTCAAAATATAAACTGATTATTTCAACAAATAAATCAACCCAAGGAGAATTCTTTTAAATTATTCTAGAAATACGAGTAGCACGTGCATCGTACAAAGAAACATTTTGCCGAAAAAATCAAGGGTAAATACGTACATGAATTTTTTTTTGTTGTTTAAGTGATATTTTACAAATAACGACGAAAGCTTTTATTACAAAGACAATATAATCTCTCTGCCGAGTGCCGACAATCGAGTATCTTGACGAACCGCTTGCTACCTGCTCTGTATGGGCACAGTATAATAAATGCTTTACTATACTGTGGTATGGGTATGGCTTGTTCTCGACTAAGCAGATCTTAGAGTATTGTATATACTCTAAGAAGCAGATTTTATTTTTAAAATATAAATGTAGGATATATTGAATAAAATTGAATCGGAAAGTCTCGAGTCCCGGGTTATTAATTTTTAAATTCCCGGGACTCGAGACAGCAAAAAATCTTTGAATTCCCGGGAATAAATTCCCGGGTTGTCTCGACACAGAATCCCTAGTGGGCGGGCGAGCTCCTTCGTCAATTTGTCAACAATAATATAATATTTCCGTTGTATAAGAATGAAAAATAAGAGGAACGAGCGAAGATGGGACGCATTTATTCGGCGCCATTTAATTAAAAAAATACTTTGCGTCGGATTTGGGCTTCTTTGAGGAAGGTTTGTATTTCATATTTATTTGATCCCGGTATTTTTGTGTCAACCGGTGTTTCATTTTTGACACCCCAAGGTTTTGGCGATACTGCCTCCGTTTTGTATTTACAATTAAAAAAAAACCTTTTCTTCGGAAATATTATTTTTCGTCCGCTGTTTTGAAGTAGGTACTTGAAATTGGCAATTCATTTCATTTTACAGTGGAGCAAAAATTATTTAAAATTTAATATAGCATTTTAATTTTATACATTGTCACGGGTATGCGAATGACCACTAAAATAACCACTAAAAAATTAACCTATAAAAACCAAGTTTTTGTTATACTCCCTTTCTCATTGAATCAGGTTTCGTATCTACTGCACGCGTTGGGGACATAACTAATTTGTATTAATTCCAATTTGAAAAAAAACATTAAAAATTTCGAATAATCCAAAATTCTACTATAATTATTGAATTTTTTTTAAACGAAAATTCTTAATTTTTTAAAGCAAGAAAACACTTTGTGGCTTGACATTATAAGATATTTAAGAATAAATTAAATACTATGTATTAAACCACTTTATTGCTATATATTTGTCAACTAGTTTCGGTTGGACTCAACCTTCTTCAGGACAATTATAATAAAGTCTATATTAAGTCTTAGCAATAAAGTGGTTTAAAACATAGTATTTAATTTATTCTTAAATTTCTAAAATTTCTTAGATCATTTTTATCGTCGCCACGAGTCTGCCTGCAGATTGTCAGCTCGATTAGATCACGAGAAAAGGGTTAAAAATCGATCCAAAACTTTCCGGCAGACAGCAAATCGCAGACGTTACGAGTTAAAAGAAAGGGCGTAAAAATGGACCAATTTGATAGCCTCGATTAGCTTAACCACGATCGATTTTCTTAGTTAATATTTAAACATGGTTTGATCCTGACCAGAGAAGAATTGATAAATAGCATTAATAGATTAAATAATTGCTGAAATAACGTTTCGAGACAAAATTTGTACACGTGTTTTGTGTTACAGCTCAGAGAAACATAATCGGAATCGATTTATTCAGATATAGGCATTCGGCGCCAGGGTCGGCAGTTTTAGCTAGGAAGTTTTGTATTGGATTTCAGTAGAGCATTCGTTAAGGGGGGGTAAGGTTAATTCGTACAAAAAAAGGCATGTTTTTGTGAATTTTTTGTGACGACACAGTTAAAATCTCTTCATTAAAACCAATGGTAAATTAAAGTATGACATTTGAACAATATTGTGTAAAATTTTCAAGACGAAATATTAAAAAATACGGCAATGGCAGCAATTATTCCGACGTGCCTGGGAAAAAAGTAGAATTGCGGTGTCCATCATAACTCGGTGCTAGATCATCTGAAATAAAAAAATCAAAGTTCATTCGTTAGATAATTGATTTTCCCAGGTAACGCTGGGAGGGTTTTTTGAAATTTCAATTTTTCTATTTTTTGGAACACTTTGAAGGGAAAAACGCGATTTTTTGCGAAAAATATCGACTAATTTGTTATTAAAAAATAAAAATTAATAACAAATTTGAAAAAAAGTCTCCAGCGTTACCTCGTAAATTATGTACAGAAATAGTGTTCAAAATTTCAAAAGGATCGGTGCAGTAGTTTTGAAGTTATTATGGACACCGACTTTGAAAACGTGAGATGTGGGGAAAACGATTTAAAGTTTTGCACACTGTAAAATTCAAAATAAAACTCAATAATTATTTTATACTTACACATAATCGTCGATGCCATGTTCACACAGCAAAGAGCTTTCATCATCAGCATCTTTTTGTCCTTGTCTACGCAAAACTCTTCTAATACAATAGCACGTCCGGTAGTCCTCAGGTGAGCGCGTCTCTTAGCTGCCCGAGCAGGTATAGAAAATCAGTCTGAGTATCGCTCAAATGTTCATAATTTCGTCAATTTTGCTCCGATTGACTTGAAATTTTGACACAATATTCTTGCGATGTTATACATTCATTTAAAATATTAAAAATAAAATGCAAAAAAAAAAGTTAAAAACCTTACCCCCCCCTTAAGTGGACTACTAACTTTGACTCTTCAATCGGACAGATCCATTATCCGTGCGCAACAAATCGATTTAAACCGGCTTTTAGATAAAAGCTACATACCACCTGCCTTTAGCAGCATATAATTTTATTCATGATATACTATAAGCAGACGCCGTTATAGTACTAGCTGTGCCCGCAGCTTCGCACGCGTAGATTTTTAGTAAATTTTAGTCATATTTTATCAATTTGTGTATTAACCTTAACATATAGACGCATGCCGTCGCGGATTTTTTTATAAAACTTTTTGAATTCTACAACTTTTTAGAAAGTATTTAAATATCTCTTGACGTTAAGGCAGCGTTCGTCAAAACGCATCACTCGGCCATTTTTTCGTCGACTTTATTATAACGGGATAATATTTTTATATAGCCTATGTCCGCCCTGAAAGTCCATTCTAAATATTGGTGAAAGAATTTTCGAAATCGGCTGAGGAGTTTCGGAGATTACCTCCTACATCCAAACTTATATATACTTATATGCTTATTATATTATATATACTTATATACATATTATATATTAGTATAGATATTAGCAAATTTCCATACATTTTTCACCTTCCCATTTCAAGGCAAATGTCTTATTGGTAATATCAGATCTAATGAACACGACAAATCAGGAAAATCTGTCATGAAAATTGCTAATTACATTACTGTGTTCTTATGGAGATTGAATTAAGTGCTTATTGTTTCATTTTATCTTTTTTATACAACAAAAATGCCATTCGGTACAGACGTACCAGTATAAATTGACGAGCGAAGGAGGGCGTCCCTGTCGCGTAACAGAAGTTGCCAGGGTGTAAATTTATTACACAATACATAATGTACAGAATGTCCGGTGACCGGTGTCGGAAACTATAATAGAAATTTGGTCGGGCAACACTAAAAAAACAAACCAGTAATGGCGGCCGCTCTACCTGTCAACCTGTCAAACGGTAATATCGGTCCATTATTTGCTTTTTCAGCTTCGCAAAACTTTAATACTTCATTGGCAATTGTTCTTGCACCATCCCGGACTGATTTGGATGTTTTGGACGTAATAATTCAGTGTATATTGGAAATCAAGATGTCAGAGCTCACGCTAAAATACGAGAATGAACTGAATGACAGGGCGAGGGGTTACCGCCGGGTGCGGGCGTGGCGGGTTTTAGTTCCAAAGTCGCCGCACGCCAATTTACGTTGGGCAAGCAATACCTGGGTATTGTATTCAATGTGTATTTAAGATTTTTTATCCGTCAATGGAGAACTGTAATTGATAGCAATTCCAGTTTTTGTTTTAACCTTAAGTTGGAAAACCTGTAACGCGAGTACATAACTACACGCACCCATTATTTTTATTATTAATTATCCTGAATTTTTCTTTTAAACAGTAGCAAAATGAGCATGAGATTTTCTGTAATATTTTTTAAACCATTCTAACCATTGAGACAATGTTAAAAGCTTAAGATTTCAATAGCTATAAAGTAATAAGATATTTAGAGTACTGAGTACCAGAGTAATATCATAAGCTTTAAATAGTAGCAAAAATAAAACGTACTTTGGCAACATTCTGTGTAGAAGTTGGTCAGTCCGCTTCTTCTCCTGCGTCAGCTGCTCCGTCCTCTCAGCAACCAGACCCTCCAGGTTGTAGGCGTACTTCTCCATCATGGCCAGCATGTTGTCGAAGATGTTGGGTTTGCTGCGATCAAATATTTTTATAATATTAGATTATTAACGCAATGTTTTTTTTAACATTAAAAAACGCCAACCAGGCGGCGAATGAGCAGGACCGATATAGGAGCTTTTGTTTATAAAACGGTAAGTATAACAGGCAAGCGGATCTACCTCATTATGTTAGCATATCAGCATTGAATTTTTTACGAATTTGTTCATTTTTTACTGTCAAAATGTATAATAATAATATCTCTACCTCTCCTCCACCCTGTCTTACATGGGGGGGAAGAGGGGGGAATATAAGATTAAGCTCATAAACCTAGCTATTTATTGTTAGGAAAATTTCACCGATCAAAGTTTGACCATCCATCTAGAAAGCAAGTACAATAATAAGCATGGACAAAAAATTGGGGGAGCATGTGCTCATGTACGCGCGGTAGAAGTAATACTTATTTGGTGTGATTGTGATAATTGATATTAGGCTTATGTTATCAGGTTCGAATGTTTCATTATCGCTGACCGCCGATCGAAATAATGAAGTGTTATTGGTCGGAATTGACGTTCGAGGTATTCTGCTCCAATTGCTGGCCGCGATTTTAACTTACGAAATCCGAAGCCAATTAGAAATCGGAGTTCCGTTGTCTTTTTTTCTGTTGGAAAATTTTAAACTTTTTTTAAATCGAGTGAATTTTTCCAAATTCACTCGATTCACGACACGCGGAGCTCTGCAACCCAATAACCAGGACGGACTCCGTAAGTATAATTTCAGCAGTGTAAGTAGCTAGTTGTGTGTGTATATTTCGAGTGTCAAGACCATGCGTTTGATCGGCGAAGATTATGAGATACTAGATTAAGAGTAATTTTATTCAAATTCACCGCTAAAAAAATAAATTACACGGCTAGAAGTAGCAAACATCGGACACTCAATTGCCAGTGCGGCACTCTAGCGACATGGCTACGACCGCCTCTCCGTGGACCGTCAAAAATATACTGTATGTATTAGGTCTCTTGTAACACTTTTGTAACCACAGTGATTTAAGGAATGGTCGAGGAAAATATTCAAAAGGCATTTGTTATCGATGCAGAAGAAAATATGTAAAAGACTTCGATGAAGTAATAAAAGTTGATGGAAAAAGCTACAGCGATATGGGAATGATAATTAAAAGCAAGAAGATTAAATAATTTTTTAAATAAATTAATATTTTCAAATAACAATGAAAAATCTATGGGTAAGAAAACAAAAAAAGTAGAAAAATCTTATTATGATATTATAAAATTTGTAAATTGTCAGATCTTCACAAATTTCCATCAAGTTTTACGATAAAATAATTCAAATGGGCTTAGCCGAAGCGAGTTTTCACCCTCATAAACACGAAATATTCAATTTTGAGATTGGAAAAATTACACAAGACAAAATAAATGTCGTAAATATGTAAATCTTGTTAGCGAGTTTAAAAATTTACATAATGTTTTACTGGAATTAATTTTATAAAAAATGTTAGTAAACCGATTCACAAAATTAATTTTGAGTAAAAATGAAATTGAATATTAAATTTGAAATGGGAAACTTTTCCTTAAAAAGTCGAGTCTTTTGACAGGCAGGCATTCTTGGTTCAATGAATTTCATTAAAGTTGTGTCATGTATTCTGGACCCGATGTGCATATTTGCATATTGCAATATGGATATTTGACGCATAAACAAGGCTTTAGGGAGGTCGCCTTTATACGAGGACTAGTTTACGTATTTCCGGGGGCCATTCCGGAAGTGCACATGCAACTTCAGGTCGTTGAACCCGCTATGAAACTTGACTGTAAAGGACATTCTGCCATGTGCATAAGTAAAAATATTTATTAAAATATAAAAGCAATATACAACAAGTCACGTAATTAACACAAACCCTCAAAGTACTTTGTCAAGAATCGGCCACTGGTCTAAATTGTTCAAGCAACCATGACCTAATATCAATAGTTATGGAGATATGCAATCTCAAAGTTTGCATTTTTTTTCAATATTTCTGACTTATTTTTTTGCGAAAAGTTGAATTATCATTACAGTAACTTATATCGATTATGAAATATTCATTTACTTCGATACAACTTAAATGAAATGATAAAAACCTTATAAAAAAACTTTTTTCAATTTTTGTTAATTTTTATCATTTTATTTAAATTGCATTGAAGCAAGTGAATTTTTCACAATCGATATAAGTTACTCTAATAATAGTTCAACTTTTTGCAAAAAATAAGTCAAAAATATTGAAAAAAATTGTAAACTTTGATATTGCATATATACACAACTATTGATATTAGGTCATGGTTGCTTGAA
Source organism: Agrypnia vestita (assembly GCA_016648135.1). Classification (NCBI taxonomy): domain Eukaryota; kingdom Metazoa; phylum Arthropoda; class Insecta; order Trichoptera; family Phryganeidae; genus Agrypnia; species Agrypnia vestita. The sequence continues at coordinate 11,403 of JADDOH010019330.1, forward strand.
CATTTTAGACCAGTAGCCGATTCTTAACAAAGTACTTTCAGTGTTTGCGTTAATTACGTGATATTACGTGACACTTATGATTACGTATTATTACGTGATATTACGTGACACTTATGTTTACGTATTATTAAAGAGTTAAGGTTATTATAATGGTCGTTGAACATACTTGTGTGTTAAAGAAAACATATATTTTCTAGGAACCGTATATTTTACTGAGAAGCAAATCTCGACGTTTTGCTAAAGATTTATTCAGCGTCATCAGGAGAGCGTTCTATCATGTCGGAGGTGTAGGCCGAACTGACTATTTCTTCCGAGGTCGTAAATTATATGCACCTTTTTGTAGAGTGTTCACTTCTTCTAGGATAGGGGTCGCCAGTGTGCAATATGCACTAATGACATCTTCAGGCTTTTCTGCGATGTCGCGAGAACAGGGCGCCAAATACTTTATAGTTTGTAACTGTCATCTCTATTGAAATTAGGATGTTTCTATATTTGAATGGACCCTCTCACTAATCTAGGTATATGGCGCGATTCTGTTGATAAGATTTTTGTCTTGTCGAATCTGATGAAATGACTGAGTTTCCCTTTGGATGCATGGTCGCTCAGGTGGTTTGGGCAAGTTGAGCGAATGAATGAGGAAAGAATGGTGACAAAGATATATGATGCAAGTGTCGACGGCACCAGAAAGAGAGGGCGACCACGGAAGACGTGGCACGACCAGATTAACCAGATACTGGAAGATGGTCCTGTCAGAAGCCTGAACAACCGTCGAGTTTGCACGCGAAGATGTATGAATGTAGACGAAGCGAAAGTTGTATGTCAGGACAGAAGAGTATGGCGCTCTACCCTATCTGCCTACCCCTACGGGGAAACGGCGTGATGGTAAGTTAGTTAGTTCGCAGATTGTCGATTTATTGGAGCTATTATTTTTAATAACCCCGATATGTTCCTTCAGTATTGCGTTTGGTTTGTCGTATGTAGAATGCGCCACAATCGCATGTAACTCTGTATACATCTGGAGACTCAAAAGTTAATGTATTTTTTTCGTTATTTATTTATTTATTTTCCTGTTTCTCCATTTATTTATCGTGACGCCTCGCAAATTCCACCATTTAAATAAAAGTCCGAAGACAACATCAGTTGATATAACGTTAATAGTCCACTTAAGACCCTAAGTGTAGAAGGAGAAGGCAAACACACCACTTTGCAGTGCATACAATCTGCGACCGAGCAAGAAATAATCTGTACGCACTGCTGATGACGCTGTCGAGAATCGAATCACAACACGTCCATACGGTTCGTATAAAATTTCCGTTGTTTCAACTTACAGTCCTTGTTGCATCTCTTTCAGCCTGACTCTCACAAACCGGATATCCGGTCTCTGGTCCGGTTCCTCGTGCCAGCACGCCTCCATGCAGCGCAGCACGTAGGGCGCCGTGCCCAGCGCCGAGAGGGGGCTCAGCGGGGGCCTGATGTACACCCTGTCTATGGGGTGGCGCACGCGGCCCAGGATCTCTGGAGAAGTGCAAGGGCTATTAGTGCAGAGTAGGACTTTCTGGAAAAGTCCCGAACTTTTATAGGTACCGCAGTCACCGTAATGCTGATCTTGTCTAAATACCGTAATTGCTGCTTGCAGACTTTTGGAAAATATAACATTATGCTTTTTAATTTCGGTTTCAGATTTTCTATTCTTTGTATTGATTCAATATTTTCTGTGCCTTGATTTAAACATGTGCTTAATTCAATGATCACTTCAAAATAAGAACAGATAAAAAACATACGAAGCATAGCGAAATGATCGTCCAGCATGCGAGACATACTTAGTAATACGCTACCTAGTGCGATGAAACAGAGAATGTCCGAGCATCAAGCACCAAAGTCCCTGCTAAACTCGAGGCCAACAGGGCGATGGAGCTTAGGAAGGCCAAAACTAAGATGGAGTGACAACGTCCTCAAAGATATCTCTGCCTTAGACCTTCGAAACTGGAGAGAGCTGGCACTGGACCGAGATGAGTGGAGGAAAATTATTGAGGAGGCCAAGACCCACCAAGAGTTGTAGTGCCAAGAATGAGTGCGATGAAACACTAGTATTTAAAATTTGTTCCTATAATGTCTCAAACATATAAATTGAAACACTAATTTAACTAAAAAAATATGACTTAAATACTTATTTGTTAATTTGTTACCAAAAATTGCAAAGACATGACAGCTAAAAGAGTAGAGATCCAACTTGGCATAGCAGAGGTACTGGAATCGATTCTTGGCGCCTCAAAAATATTTTGGAGGCATCTTACAACGATGAAAGAGAAAATAAAGGCATGTTAAAAGTAGTAAACTTGGGACCTACTAAATAGGTAACCACATTTATTGTGAAAATATTTTCGGTATTTGCGCACCTATGTAAATCTTCCAAAACACAAGTATTTGACTAAATTTGTGGTGAATCTTCTCGAGGAAATACGATGTTAAGAGAGGATTTCAAACATGACGGCTCTCAGCAGAATTCCACAAACCTGAATTGGATAAATCAGTATGTCCCCAAGGACCGGCTCTGCCTATGATCTCGTACAGGACTATGGCGAAGGAGTACACGTCACCTTTCTGGGTGCCGCGAGCTGGCGGGGCGGGGCACCTGAGCAGCTCGGGGGCCCTCCACAGGGCCCGGCGCTCCTCCCTCAGGGCTCCGTCGGGCTCCTCTTGGCCCGCTAACAGTGGACATTAAATAATACTCTCAATAAAAGTTGACTTTTGAAAGATTATAATTATTCTCAACGAGAGAAGTCACATGGTGATATTAAAATATAATGTAATGATATTTGTCAAACTAAGAAATAAATTAAAACTTTTACTTAAAATTACGAAAGAAATTAAATCAGCAAAGATTGAACAAATCAATATACTACTAATATTATTATATTTTGTCTGCGTATAAAAGTGTATTTTTTCTCTCTAGGTTGGGGATAATTTTTTAAAAGATGTTGAACAAAAGCCATTTTTTAAAAAGATCAGTTTTTAAGAAAAGTTTTTACTTTAATAAGAAAACGATTATGAGCCCTCCTGGTGTGTATGATTGAAGATATTTTTCGGAAGCTAAGCTTATGAGACCCTCCGTAAGAGGTAGTATTTCTGTAGAAATTGATCTAAAATCACCGATAAAGGTTACAAAAATATTTCCACATTGTCTTATTCGTGTAGCTCGGTTCACTAAGAAAGCAAAATTTTGGTTAAAAAAATGAATTTCCATTCAGATATTTATTCTGAATTTACTAATACGAAATATACAGGGTTGTTAGGAAAACATTCATAACCTCGTAGGACTATATTCATGCCTTGATTATGAGTCGAAAATGTGCAAGCTATTATGACCTAATACCAATAGTTAAGGAGATATGCGACATCAAAGTTTGCATTTTTTTTTCATTATTTCTGACTTATTTTTTGTAAAACGTTGGACTATCATTACAGTAACTTGTATCGAATATGAAAAATTCATTGCCTTTAATACAAGTCAAATAAAAAAACAAAAACCTTCAAATTCCAATTGAAATGTTTTGTATATGTGTATCATTACAGTAACATTGAGTTACTGCAATGATACTCCAACGTTTTACAAAAAATAAGTCAGAAATATTGAAAAAAATGCAAACTTTGATGTCGCATATCTCCATAACTATTGATATTAGGTCATGATAGCTTGAACATTTTCGACTCATAATCATAGCAGGAATGTATTCCTGTGAGGTAATTAATGTTTTCCAAATAACCCTATATATATACGAGAAAATATTAATTTTAAATTTGTAACTTTTTCAAGAGGCATGTAATAGGCCGTCGAAATTTTTAATAAAATCCAAATATGTACATTTTTAATATCACAAATTAAAAAAAATATATATATTAATTTCAAAAACTAATTAATGTGTGTGCAACTGGCCCGCCGCGCGGCTGCCGGCTCGCGAAGTGCGAGCGGAAGTCTAGCTACCCGTCTCACACTATGTTTTATGGGTTCATTTTTTAAAGTTGATTATGTTCATTCCAAAAGATAACGCTATAAACTTAAATAACTCTAAAATTATAAAATGTTATGTTTGAGGAAGCAAGCCAAAGTAACCTCTCTACCTTTAAACTCGTGCAGTCCAAAGTCGGAGATCTGGAGGACCCATCTGCTGTCGATGAGGCAGTTGGTGGACCTCAGGTTTCCGTGGGAGACGATCTCGCTGTCGTGGAGGTAGGCCAGCCCCTTGAGCATGTCGCTGACCAGGGACGACACGAACATGCCGTCCAGGTGCAGGTCCCTGTTGGCCAGCACGTCGTGCAGGCTGCCCCGGGCGCAGTACGAGCTGACGATGGCCAGGTGCGCGTGCTCCACGCACGCGCCGATGAACGGCAGCAGATTCTCGTGACGGACTTCTCGGATCTGTCGTTACATTGCGATATCAGAATAGTTTGAATTTTATAGATTATATTTCATCTAGATATAGAGGGTGTCTCATAGCTAGTACCAACAATCTTACAAGTGGATTCTTGCCTTGACAATGAGTCTGAAATCTTCAAGTAACCACGATCTAATATCAAGAGTTTGCATTTTTTTCAATATTTCTGACATATTTTTTGCAGAATGTTGAACTATCATTACGGTGACTTATATTGATTATGAAAAATTCTTTCGCTTCAATAAAACTCAAATAAAATGATAAAAACCTTGCAAAAATTTGACATTTAATTTTTTTACAAGGCTTTTATCATTTTATTTGAGTTCTATTAATTAAAGCGAATGAATTTTTAATAAGTATTCAATATAAATTACTGTGATGACTTTCCAACATTTTACCGAAAATAAGTTAGAAATATTGAAAAAAAATGCAAGCTTTGATGTCGCAAATCTCTCTATCGCCTATTATTGACATTTCACCCAATGTGTAAATAATATATTCTATTCAATATTGCATGAGGAAGACTCCCCCGAAGTATTACGAAGTCAAATAAAATGACAAAAACCTAACAAAAAAATATTTTTCAAACTTCTGCATTGAATAATTTTATTTGACTTAAGACACCTGTAGAATAATTTACATGGTACACGTTATCTTCACTGTATATATAATAAAGTAAATGTGCCGTTTTTAGTACATTCTGAGATGAACGAATCAATTTGTCAATTTGTCATATAAATAATGGAGATATACTAAAAAAAACATTGTCGTTCATTTGGAAAGTCTGCCTAGTAATTATTTATAATATCTTTTTTTAAATCTAGTCTGTGCAATTATTTTTTAAAACAGTTTCATTCGTTTATCTCAGAATCTACTAAAACGGCACATAGGATTAATTATATACACAGCGACGTTATATTGTAAGAGAACTCCCTCTGAAAACAAGAGTAGTTCTATTTTATTAGGGAGGTAGAAAGTAATTTTTTTTTTGTTAGATTTATTAGTATGTTCATTTAATTAAAATATCTCATCGTAGGTAGACCTCTTTTCATATAAGAAAGACAATCGAATTAGTACATGAATGCCGTGCTTACGAGGCACATGGTTTCGTTGCACATCGAAACAATGTGCTTCGTACGCACGGCGTACACGTACTAATTCGATTGTCTTTCTTAAATGAAAAGAGCTCTACTTAGGTCTAAATAAAAAATATACAATATATAAAGTGTAATTATTGGATTTTATAAAAAATTAAGCAACTTAATTTGAAATATTATCGAATGATGATGGTAAAATAGTGGATCTAAGGTTTGAAATTGTATCTTATTGGAACATAATTATTTACTGAAATCCTTTCAGTACTGGTTGCTAGAATCAGATATGTTACATCTCAGTGTGAAAGAAAATAATATTATAATTAACAAGAATACACTTTGTTTACACCACTGATTTATTGAAAATACCAACATGCTTCGGGACCAATGGTCCCTTTATTCGGATACAACGTATACTCAAATTTAAAAATCAAATTATAGACACTAACAAAAAAATGAGTATATGGGAGATGAATAAATAATTAAGTACTAATATGAAAACAAATTTAAAAGTTAACTAATAGCAAAAAAATATTGGTTTATTTGTAATATTTAACTTGGTTATTAATAATATTTAATTTACCATTAACACTTTTTCTTATTTCCAAAATTTGTAATTAATCCAACTGTAATCCTGAATTATTTTTATGTATATTATTGTTTATTATATTAATAATATAAAGTCAAACTCATTTTGCATTTATTGAAAAAAATAATGTTTCCCATTTACTTAACGTTTTTAACATTAATTTTAAACATTTTGAAACCGGATAAGAGTCGAGATATTTACAAAGTTTTTTCAGAAAAATTTGAATGAATTTGAGAAGAATTACGAAAGATATCGTGCCTGCATTTAGGTAAACTTTTCAACAAAGGATGCTTTCGGATCCGCTTGTCAGCATCTTTGATGAGAGTGCATTAAATTTCCCGGAAGCTGTGTACTGAGATCTTTTGTTATAGGAAAAGCGGATTGCTAAGATACTTTAACAATATAAAAAGAAATAAAGAATTTGAAAATTTTATTTCCGAGAAAACTTGACTATTGTAACAAAACTGGACAGAAAACGTCTTACAAAATTGATAAAATTAACAATTATAATTATTAAAATATTTTTTTGTAGGTAAAATTTTCAGAGATATTGATTTTAAAATTAAGGACCAATTAAAATGTTTAAATAGCAATGACTAATAAATCACTTTTGGAAACAAACCATTTTTTAGAATTTTAAATACAAATAAAGTAGGATTGTAGTTAAATAAGCTTTAAATATTAGAATTTTCAAAAAGCTCATTAGTAAATTAAATATTATAAGTAAAAAAATAATTTTTTCTCACAGTTACCAATGAAACTTGTTTTTAAAGTAGTTCCAAATTGGAATTCAACTTATTTATATTTTTTGTTTTTATTTTTTTCTTTATTTTCAATTTTAAGTATAAGTTGTATCCTGACGAAAGGATCTAATGATCCTTAATACCTCGAGGTTATAATAATACGAGGTTAATACCTCGAAACATGTTATTTACGCAATAAATAGTTTTATTTGATTTTAAAAAAGGCATGTTATTTATTCAATAAATAATTTTAGTTGATTTAATAAAAGGGTTTTCTTAACATTTTGGGTACGCTCAAATTTTTCAAGAACACTTGCAATACTAGATTTTTGTCTCTAGAGGAATGTCATTAATCATGATATATTATAGACGTCTCACAGAGAAGTCATTTATATAGAAAAAAATGGATTGAAAATCTAATCAATTTTCTGGTGTATTCTGGTTCTTTATTAATAATTCGGATGAAAGTCATATTTACATAAAAAAATATTTATGAAAACTTAGTCAAAAAATTAAAGTCTCGTTACCAGCGGCAATAATACTATTATATAAATTAAGAATGATCAATTTCAACCACAGATAGCGACATCATAAGTTTGTTTTGAATAAAATGAAGCGAGGTACATAAATACCACATAAACAATCTTCCAAATATGATTGATTGTGGTTATGGTGGTTAAAAGATGTCTCATAAAGACGAAGCTATTCATTTGGGATAGTGTGTATGGAAGTCTTTTTTGGGTGCATACATAGCTTACAACCTGTGCTGGATGGCATTTTACACAATTTAATCTATTACATTAAATCTATTACATCCATCTATCAAACTTTGGAATGTTGTATATGGTATGCTGTGTTGCGTTCACCCGATCATGGGTGGAATCGTGAACGCTACATTATGTAAAATGATTACTCAAGCCTGCCAATGACAGGTCGTAAGCCATGTGAACGCCGAAAGACTTCCATACTCACTTTTCTGGCATGAAACATCTATCATATTATGTCGTGATTAAAGTGTTTTCTCTTTATTAATAATAATAATCTTATACCAAAGTTCTTTTGATATCATTGATACTTTCTACTCCCATACATTATCAACAACCTTGCTATCTTCGATGTTTCAGTATAATTGACAACATTGAACCTGTAAAAGCCTAGCTTAGGAGATTGCGGCACAAAACTCGTTATATTCGTCCACTGGCGTTTGTTTCGATTTCACAACAGGTAAACGAAGAAAACTCGGCGGGTTCACCTGTTTGAGTTCCTTCCTGATGGCCCTGGTGATGTCGACGCTCTTCTTGTGCACAGGCTTGAGCGCCACCACGTTCCCCCGGTAGAGGCCGATGCGCGTGTAGGCCCGGCCCCCGCCGCCGCCCTCGGGGGGCCCGCCGCCCGCCGGGCCTCCGCCCCCTGACAGCAGCAGGCTGGCGCGGCAGGACTGCATCTGGCGAGAAGGTGTCTCACTGTCAGTCGTGTAACCGATTGCCTCGATAGAACACACTCTGCGGTCCGTAAACTTAAATTGATGTAATATGTCGGGTCGATTGTTACAGCAAAAAAAAAACATCGCATCGAATAATTCGGAACGCTTCCGATCAATCTAGAAAAGTCTGGAAGTGCCCCGAAAGAACGCGCGCCTTCGAGAGTGTTCCAGAAACGTCGGTGTACAGGTGTTTAGCGTTCGCGTGTACAAGGCGCCACGCGCGGCAAAAGACAAAGATTTTGTTTTTAGAGAACGCGACATCTGTGAGCGACGTAACAATAGCTACTGCTAAAAAATAATAGATATTGACATTAATTTGTTATATAGGTAGAATGTAATATATCGTTCAACTCACTCATCTCATAACTCGTCGATACAATATTTATTTACGATTTTAGTAATATTTTTGTAAAAATTACTTAATATAATATGAAAGATTATGCATTGCAAAAAATATATTATATTTGAAGACAAAACATGTCTCAGCATATATCTATGACAACACCCTTGCATAGAATATGTAATACTGTGTCTGAGATCTCCAAATGACCTTCAGTTGACTTATCGTGATCAATGTCATTATCAAAAATCATTATCTAGGCGCTGTATATGAAAATGAACACGAAATATGCGAGCTATTTTGTCAATGGGTAGCATTTTTTTACAGATGTTCTAAATAAATTGCTACCAAATTTATTATAATTTTAACACCTGTAATAAATGATTTTTTAATTTAAAAAAAATTATTGTATTTTCTATTCATTTGTTCTTTTAACATTAATTAATACAATTTAACATTTAAAATAAGGAAACAATTTATTCTACAATCTCTGTGAAAGTCAGAGACTCGTGTATAGAGAAGGAGTATTGCAGGTGTAAAGTTATAACATAAATATGCATTAATCTAAGTACTCAAAATAGAATTGATTTTGTAACAATGATTATATACAAAGGAATATTATATTACTAAGAAGTTGTGGTAAGTTGCCTTTAGTTTTGTTTTCATTTGATGATAATATTAGGGTGGGAGATGCAATTTGTTGTGAACTGATAATTTCAAACAGTTTCATGTGTCTAGAAGGTTTTTTGTATATATGTTTTTTTAAATTGATTCTGATCTACTATTTTTCTGATTGTTAGAGGAAGATTATGAAAGAATTTAATACCAAGAAATTTAAAATGATTGTGGGTTGTTGTAAAATAAAATGTTGGTATGTTAAGTGTATCTCTAAATCTCGTAGATCGAAAACCGCTTTTTGTATTTAATGTATTTTTAATTTAAAAAATTTGGATTATTGATTTTTTTTTATATATCTATTATGTTTGGTACCTTGAAATCTATGTATAGTTTTTGTAATTTATATTTTTTGTAGCGTAACATATGAAACAATCTCAGGACTATTCCCAGTCATGAATATTTTATGCATATAAACGTTACAAAAGTTTTTACAGAAAACATATGTTTAACGTGAAAGTCGAAAATTGATGTGAACGATTTCCAAGTCTGAGGCGTAGAGTTCAAGGTCTCGACCACCCTCGTCAGGTTAAGTTTGTCACCGCTTATTTAATTACCTGATGGAAAATTAGGGTGATGGTGCTTGGGGGTGAATGACCATTTTCCAGGTCGTTGTTGTTTAGGGCATAATGGTGGAGTTTTTATAAAGTTTAAAAACTTTGCGAAGACAAGGGAAGGTATTTTGGAACATCAGAACACATCGCTAATGGAACAATGAAACTCTTTGTATTTTTCTCTGAAGAAAACAAACTTGTAGTTTGTCAGTTTATTGTTGCGTACAACACAAAGCTTGTTAGATTGTATTTAAAATATAATAGAACGAGGTATTTACAAATTCACTTGTAAAGTCTGATTCAGGAAAATTAAAAGCATTTTAAATTAATGAGGTATTTAACTAGCAAGCGTGGAAAAATAATTTTATAAAACTATTCTCTAGGAATATACAAAAATATTTTTGTCACACTATTATAAGGTGTTCTTTGTTTTATATATTCCAAAAATAAAGTATAAATTAAACTGTATACTCTTTGAAAACGTCGCCTCGTGGCAGTATTAATGAGGCGCGTTTTTTAGAAGTATAGAACTTTAAAATGAAATACAGCAAATAAAAATCATGATAATAGCAGAGATATTGGCTTTATTGGAAAGATAATGTTACGCCGTTAGTGTTTAAATATGATAACGATACCACGATTTTCGAAATAAATTTGCACAATTTGCCGTCTTATTCACCGTGAACTGGCAAACCAAACTCAGTACAAATCAGCTGTTAGCTGTCAAATTGGCTTTCGCTAGAAAAAGTGTTACCAAATCGAAAAAAACCTCACGCTCTTTATTTAAACTAATGGAATATAATTATCTTTTTCATAAAGCCAATACCATGGCCACCACCACGATTTTGATGTTTTATTTTATTTCGAGGTCTATACGTCTTTCGAAAAAACCTTATAATTATTTATAATTAGGGGCTGAAAAAATATTTTAATGTTTATAATTCTTCGTTTAAAGGATATTGATAAAATAGGATTTTGTGCAGCACTGGTACTAAAATAAATATGTATCAGAAGTGACATAATTCTAATATTAGCCTTTGAGAAATATCGGTTTTGTATCCGATTAAAATTTTACTTTTTGAATTATCAGTCCAATGAGTTTTTCCCGATTGACATTGATTTGATTTGCCAGAAAACGTAGTTTTGCGAAAAGTGCATTTATTTGTGGTAAACTAGAGAAAGGGGGCTATTTGGACGACCTGAAAAACATGGAACTCAGAAAATGACTACTAAAAATTTGAACATACAAAAACCTAATACGAAGATGTTTAATTAATTATATATTTTATTTTGCATAGGGCTCATTGTAGAGATGTTTTTTTTCTTTTTAATTTAATTATAAGAAAAAAATATTCTAGGAAATATAACCCGTTTTACATATTAGATTCTTTCTACAAAATGTCTAAATATACAAAAAACAGTTCTTTTTTTTATGTGGGTTCTATGTTCTATGAATTTGATAAAGCGTGAAGTGAAAAATATTATCTGAGGTGTAGAAAACGTTTAGATGTTTTCTACAAAATTATTATCGTATAGTAACAGTAGAAGTAAAAAATGCACAATACTTCGATACCGCATGGATGTCTTAAATCAATATTTTTGTTCACCAAGGATTTATAAATTTGAAAATAAAAAAATAAAAATAAAGCTGCAGAAACAGTCAAATGTTTTTTTTCTAGTTTAAGAGTTAATTTTATGGTGATGGCCGTGATTTAGGCAAGAAAAATATTGAATTAATGTTATGAAAAAATATCACTTAGAGCTTGAACGTTTTTTAAACATAGGCCTGAATTCAGAATCAATACTTAAATGATTTAAAGGTAAGGTACGCCTTAAAAATTCGGGCCCTAGTATCGGCAAGTATTATTACCTGAAGATCTATAGTGTTTCTTTATCATCACGTTGAACTCGAGAGTTTTGTGTTTTAGGGAGTATTTTTTTTAATACTTCAAACTACAATATACATATTTAAAAAAGATCAAAGTTTTTCCAAACGAGAATACACCCTTAGAGTCTGACCCAGTTTACGACTTGGGACTCAAAGAAAAATACTTGGAATGTATTTAATTAAAGAAAGTAAATATCAAAGAGGTTAATGTGCGCTTCACCATCGAGTGTAGCATTTGGATTATGTGACGCGTAAGATACACCATTGAGTTTATTTTGAACACAGGTTCGCATTTTATTCAAATGAATTTTTTTTATCAACGGTGTTTTCAAATAAATAAAAATTCAATCAGAAATTTCAACAGACATCGAAGAAAATTTTATCTGTTATATTCATTACACACACACACACACACTTACATTTATATTTATATATATATATATATTGCCTCATTGGTGGTTATATCAGGTTATTGGTTATATCAGCCTTATTGGTGGGAGACTTTCATGTCACCCGCGAACAAGTACGGCTAGTCCGTAACTTTTGAGGCCTTTTTAGCCTTGACAATGGCACGTGATA
>JADDOH010019331.1:0-19825 GCA_016648135.1 Agrypnia vestita
GGTATTATTTAATGGAATTAATAACATATTTTGCAGTTCATAATGCAAACATCAAGACATTTACAACAATGGTGGAGTCACTTCCTTAAAACTCCCAAGTCGCAGGGGTATTCAATCACTTTTATTATTCATGATCATTTCTGTATAGTGAAATTTGTATAAACCTTGTAATAAAAATGTTCTCGAGATCAGCGGCCATTTTTGTATGTAGAATTTTCTGGGCTGTTTTGCCACGTGTCTTCGGCTTCTTTGGCCGACTTTCGGATCTTGTTGCAAGGTCCGTCATTCACCCAAAAAATTCTATACATATAATATTTCGGGAGCAGCAGTGTGCATTACTTAAAATAAGATGTATTTTTTTCTGAAATATATATTTTTATAAAGCATATTTTAATGGACTGATTTATGATGTCTGCTACTATTATTTTATGATATAAGAATGAATTTTATGATATACAGAAGAATTCTCAAAATAAGCTGGATGGACAGAGTTACGAATGAAGATGTTATGGCTCGGATGAATAAAGAAAAATATGTTATTAAAACAATAAAAATCTGAAAACTTCAATATCTAGGACATGTGATGAGACATCCAGAGAAATAAGAGATCTTGCATCTCATATTGCAGGGAAGGATTGCCGGAAGTCGGGGCCCTGGAAGAAGGAGCACTTCATGGCTGAAAAACTTGAGACAGTGGTTTGGCCAGTTTACTGTGGAGCTGTTCCGGGCCGCAGTAAACAAAGTCCCCATAGCCAACATGATAGCCAACGTCCGTTAAACGGACAGGGCACGAGAAGAAGAAGAAGAGAGGGCCGTTTCTACGATTTTCTTCTTGAGAAATTAATTAGTGTATGACTTATTAATGTATTTTTACAAATAAATATTTTTATCATACATAATATACAAAATAAAGGACAATTATTCTGGACACACATCTAAGGGTTGGAGTTACGTTCCACCCTGGACATCCACTAACTGCGGTGGGTTGTCAAATCCTCACAATTGGCTCATTAATATGTTAAGTTTATTATGATTTTGATGATTGAGATTCAAGCACATGAATCATAAATATCTTGCGGTATATTTACTATAACCGGACATACTATCTGTTTAAGTGATGGCTGCACGTGATTAAAAAATTTGATTAACAGACTGAGTGCAACATTTAATATCTACTACGAGGTCAACAATTTCGCGTTAAGTTTTTGTATTAAAAAGATGAGTAGTCATATTTTGCACGTTTGTTTGAGATGCCCTGGATAACATCACAGATCGTGATGAAGAGAAGTATTATTATCAAGTTTGCGCTTCGAGCTGCTTTCTTTTTGTTAAATATTTCGCTAGTTAGTTTCTTCATGCTCCTTCTACAAGACCATTAGCGAGGGCCGGGCGTCACAGCTTTTGTTCGCAGGGTTGCAAAATCTCTCTCGTGTACTAGCGACACTGCTTTGATAATTTTAATATTGACACTTATGAAAGAAAAATTTAGAATCGATTAGAAAGTTACACAATTTTTTTTATCTAATCTATTTTCATTGTCTGAGTTGCTATTTAGGTTTACGAACAATTTGAGACGTATAAGTCTTGCGTAAATGCTACATATTTTATTTCATTTTCAAAAAGATATTAAATTTATATTACAAAATAAATCCTAAAAAGTTTTATTTATTCCTACATATTAGATGATGCCAGGATAAATTAATCCAATTTTCTGCTTTATCTGGAATATTTGGTTTCAATTTGTACATTTTATTTTTAATTACAACACATTATTATAATATTAGTTTAAAAAACATAATTCAATGATATTTAAAATAAATTACACGAATTAATTACAAAATTATATAAAAAATATGTATTCATAAAAAAATAAAAACGTTATTAATTTAAGAATGTTCTTAGGTTTTCACGGCCACTCAGAATCTTCAAGTTTGTGTTTACTGGGGTATTATGCCGTGTTGTTACGACCTTTCGGGCCGACGTTTCGGATCCCATTGCAGGGTCCATCATCAGGGCTGATGTGTTGTCTTGAATGTTGGTGTTGTGGTTAAGTATCGGCTTGCAATACCGTGCCGAAGTCATGATGTGTTTGTATTGGTTGTATGTCGATCATCTGTGTCTGATCATATCTCTGCGGAGTCTGCGACGAGATGACTTGAAGCGCCGGGATACCAAGTGTTTTTAATTTGGACCAAGCATCGATAAACATTAAAGAGATGATGCGTCTCAAATATAAAAAACATTTGGTATCCGGTCGCCGCTTTTCACAAGTCATTCTCGTCGCAGACTCCGCAGAGATAGTGATCAGACAACAGATGAATCATACATACAACACAATACAAACACATCATGACTTCGGCACGGTATTGCAAGCCGATACTTAACCACAACACCAACATTCAAGACAACACATCAGCCCTGATGATGGACCCTGCAATGGGATCCGAAACGTCGGCCCGTAAGGTCGTAACAACACGGCATAATACCCCAGTAAACACAAACTTGAAGGTTATTAATTTACTTCGGTTGTTTTTGATAGCATTGTTCTGCATCAGGATGCATGTATACTGTTTAAAGTTAGTGCATCGAGTCTGTCTAGATCAAGACACAGTGGTGTCAAATCAAAGTTGTATATTTTACATGAAGAATTATTTCTAGCCGTAAAGTTAAAGATATAACCTTCAAAAATATTTTTCAATAAAATCAACTACATGCGATTAATTAATTATATCTTTTGAAAATAACTGTATGAACTCGGACACGAATGGGTACTATGTACATTATTTTAATATAAAACGTAGGCGATAAGTAAATATAGCCAACTTGATGATCGCTGACTGCCTCCAATTGTCGACATACATATAACATACTGTACCGTCCCACTTAAAGCGATTTTTGAGTTGATGGAACTAGATGCTCCCAGAAGCATTTTTATTAATAATAAACTCGACAGAGAATTTACCTATTTCATGGACTTTAACGATGGTAGAACAAGAATTAATAGCCGTGCCTAACTTTGACCGAGATGATGTCAGTTCGGTTTTCTGTGGGACGATTCCTCATTACTTTATTACTGTTGAATGCTCCCAAAACTGGAAGACAAAAATTTAAATACAAAAATATTTATTTAGTTATTGAATTAGGGAAAAAAATAAAGAATAAATTTACAATGGAAATAGATTCCAAACCATGGGGACCGAAAAATTCTTTCATGGTAAAAAATTTACAGGTGCAGTTTTATTTAATTGAAAGTTATGTCGTTAAGTCAGAAACAGTAAATAATTTGATTACGTCACGTCCGATAGCTACTTTGTGTAATATTTAAAATGGTAATATGCGACAAGCAGCATTCTTGTTTACTAGTGACAATTGTAAGTTGAGTCACAATTTATAAACTAGAATAATTGCAGTTAAGGTTTTCATGCGTATTAATTACCTTCTTCCCCTCACTAATCAATCCCTAATGCATTTTTCTAATATAACTTATTAATAACATTAAATTGAACTCCTGAGATAAATTAACGAAATGTTAATGAATTTTTTTTTAATTGTTAGTAGCTTGCTTATTATACAATGTATAAATTATCTAATTAATATTGAAGAAAAAACATACAAGTTTAAAGAATGAAGAGTGGTTTCCTTAAATGTTTTTGGCAGGTGAACCGTATAGGGAGAGTGGATGGTACGAGAGTGAAACCATAAAATACATGATATAGCCGCAAATAATGGTAATATGAGAAACTTAAAGATAGTCGTGCGTGTATAATAAGAAGCAGAAGATACGAGTAAGAATGGGAATGTGTGGCGTTTCATCCCCTATATAAATATTCACCAATAGCAAAATGATGAACGATGGAATATGAAAGTATGTAATACGAATATGCAAGCGTATTATTCGCCAAACCCTACTTCCTAGAAAGGTTTGAATTACAAAACGATACTCGGCCTACGCGCAATGGCCAGGAATTTTAAAAACGTTAAGACCAACTTAGTTTCGTTGTTGCACTGGAAAAGACAGGTTCGTGCGAAATACTTTTTGCACTGACCTGTATACTCTTAGGCGCTGTTCAGCCCGGTGCTGGCACAGGTCGAGTGGTTATTATATTTTTATGGAAGTCCCCCGAGCTACGTCACGACATTAAACGATCTGATGATTCGAGAAGAGTCGAGCTTGTACCTTAGCTGCCTGAACCTATGTGTAATTGGCACTTCGAATGGTGAAAATTGTTTTTTGAACAAAATTACTGGACTTTATTCCCAGAGGGATCTTCATTACACAAGATAAATTATGGATGTCTCACAGAGACGAATTTATTTATATTATTAGTATTTTTTGGGTGTTTATAGGGCATATGACTAGCTCAATGGAGCTAAGATATGGCTGACTTAATAGATCATTTTACCCGGCTTCGCCCAAGAAATATATTCTTCATTTATTCATTCTTCATTCCCATTCCCTCATGTTTCATTGAAAAATGTTTAAAAAATATTATATTATGAAATAAATCAAATCAAAACCAATTATAAATGGCTAGTCCACAATACTTCACAGGTTCAATTTATTTAGGTTATTAAAATTTTCACGTAACAATGTCGGAGATAAGATAATTCAAAGTTTGCATTATTTTTTAATATTTATGTCATTTTTTTTAAAACGTTGGACAATCCTTAGAGTAACTAATGTAGAATATTAAAAAAATATTAAGATATTGTTGTTTGAACATTTTCGATTCATAATTTAAAAATATTTTTTCCTGTTGAAAAATCCAAAAATGTGTAACAAATAATAAGTTTTGTCATTAAATGAAAATTTAAAAGCATCATTGCTGACGATGGAAATGATATTACGAGCTGAAGATAGACGCGCTTACTAAGAAATTCCAGATGAAATAAGTTGTGCAAGTATCGCGACGCCAGAGTGCACTATTCTAATTTTTTGCTACTTCAGACTTTGACAGATTTTCCGGCTTACAAAATTGTTTCTATGATACGCTGTTTATTGTTGTATTTTTTCTTATTTTTTGACTCCGACAGCTAATCTGAAGAAAACTGCTTTATTAATTCAGTATATTTTGCTTTAGCTATTTGGGGATTTTAGTAGGAACCATAATATTTTTAAATAAAAACATAAAAAAATATATTAAAAGCGTGATTAATAAATGGTAATAAAGGATAATTCTTAAACAAAAATAAATAGAACACTTGGTAGGATTAATTGGAATAAATCTGTCACTAATTATTGCTAAGTTAAATTATCCTCGCTTAAAATTGTGATGTATTGTAAAATAAACATATGTTTTCCATTGACAAAATTCATGTCAAAGTGGCATAAGCCTTCAATAATCTCTCACCCCTTTCTAAGGCTTCCTCTGACGTTATAAATGTAATTATAGTCTTAAGCTAAATGAACTTTCGAACTGCGTTATGCATGGAGATTTCCATACATAATGCGAAGTATTATTGCACCAGTCATGTCGGACATTCTAACTAACGTACTTTTCTGTCTTGTTAAATCGTTGTGTGACATTTAAAAATATTTTGCATTGTCGGTTGTGAAAATGAATAAAAAACATCGATGATAATAGGAGACTTTCTCCAAAATTATGAATGAATCGATTCAATCTACGTTATGGAATAAGTGCTTGGGGCGGAACAACAAAAGATAATTTGATCCTGTGCATAAATAAACATAAAATAAATTCACATATCAGCTAAAGTGGTTCATCGTTAGTGGTTTGAACTGATAATTTGCAATTAAATTGATTTTCACACAAACCACTAATTATATTATTTTAGTGATTTTTAATTTTCTAATTTTTACAATAGGCCATGAGGCTCTTTTATTGTAGAAAAACACATAAAAAATAACAAAGACGTATGAAAATATACGTATGAGTGTGCGTAGTATACTACAACTTACACATAATAATTGAATTTTTTTTTTAAACCATAAGGTAATTTTTCATTTACTTTAAATATATTTTATTTTCTTAGAATCATATTTGTCATTTATACTTTTTACTTTTAATATTTAATAAGCACACCAAGTATCGTTGAATTCACCTTATAATTTGAACCATATTTTTCAAAACATAATATTTATGTACCTACTTAGATATGCAAAACTTTTCCAACATCCTGCATAGATGTCACTTTTCACACACGGCCAGGTATGAAAATGAATAATTCACGGCGCAAGAAATGTAAAAACTGCAATAAAGTTCTTTTTGTTCTTTGATTGACCACGCAAAATGGACGCCGATATAATTTTATAATTCACCTTTCTAATGGAATAATTCATTTATAGAATACGTCGAAGCTACCAATCAAATGTGATAGGTCTTAATGCACAGGAAAATTATACCGTGTTGAAACAAAGCAATGGAGGTACATGTGTTCAATCACAGGGTGGTCACATGACACGATTGATGTTCGTATTAACGATGTAATTGCATGAAATGTTTCAATGTGTAACCTCAGTTATACGGTGTTTTTATTCTCTTAAATCAAGGATCAAAAAAAAATCAAATGACCATTGTAAGGTATGACGCAGAAATATGATAATATTTAATCAGATTGTAATTTACGACCGAGTAATATAAGATGATTAACTATCGCATTGCTTTGTCTTAATCTAATTAAAGCAATGGATTACCTATTAAAACGGGATGAATAATGGAATTATTGCCGTTCTGTGCGAGTATGAAGAAACATCAATTAATTATCGTAATGACGTAATTGGGTAAAACATTTCAATCAACTCGATGCAACTTCTATAATATTATATTTTCATTCACTTCACAATTCTATTCAATTAATACGAATCGAGGTTGTACGATGGAATACCGCTGAATAGGCAATAGACATGGTTTCTCGTAAAGATTCAATGAGCGGTGACTAACTAGTACTCAATTTGCAGTGCAGCGGAGCGATGAGCGATCCTTAAAAATATATTTACACAATCTACTTGCACTATAATAGTTTTTTTTTTAATTAAGGAATAATCAAAGTAGATAATTCTCTATGTAACAATGCTCGTCACTAATGTAAGAATGTTCGTCACCAAAACTACCAATCCGCTGGACTTAGATGGCGCTGTTTTCACAGCTTTACTCAGGACAGAGACGCTAATTGAATTTTACGCTACTAGATGACACAGTTTACACGGTAACATAAAAATACATAATATGATTTCGCAATATTTTTAATTTTGTTGTGACTAATTAATGTTTAACTTATAAATAATAACTGTAGAGCTGAAATTCAAACATTAAATATTTCGTCAATTTTGACGAAATATTTTATTTTAAATAGAATCTCCGTAAATATATAATATGACAAATGCAATATTTAACTCCAACGTTATATATATTTATAATTTGAATATAGTTTAAATAATATATAGTTTAAAATATACATACGTACATCATAAAAATAATGGTGTACATTTACCAAAAATTTAAATCTCAATGTTTTATATGATTTTTTTTTATAGAATTTTGAGGGGTTTGTTATGTGGAACGTATGAGCGAGAAGAGAATAGTTAAGAAAATGTATGAGGCGAGTGTTGAAAGCAGGAAATGAAAGGGTTCACGAAAGACCTGACACGATCATATACACCAAATATTGGAGGATGACCCTGTTAAAAGCTTCAACAACCGTAGAGCATGCATGAGGTGTATTAATAGATATAATCGAAGCAAAACTGGTGTACAAAATATAAAAATGTTTAATTTCTCTGCCTACACCTGCGCGGAAATAGTGTGATGGTTAGTTAGTTTTTTAGTTATACTTCTTTGATACCATATTTTTTAGTTATACTTCTTTGATACCATATTTTTTAGTTATACTTCTTTGATACCATATTTTTTAGTTATACTTCTTTGATACCATATTTTTTAGTTATACTTCTTTGATACCATATTTTTTAGTTATACTTCTTTGATACCATATTTTTTAGTTAAAGTTCTTTGATACCATATTTTTTAGTTATACTTCTTTGATACCATATTTTTTAGTTATACTTCTTTGATACCATATTTTTTAGTTATACTTCTTTGATACCATATTTTTTAGTTAAAGTTCTTTGATACCATATTTTTTAGTTAGTTCTTTGATACAATCACTTAAGGTGTCACACCTAGCTGAGCGTGTAGGAAATTAACGTTTTTTAGTTTTTTTAGGTTATACAAAGTAAGAATTAAGGTAAAATAAAAGTTACTTACAGCTAACTGATCTTTGATATGTATAAAACAATTAAAAAATAATAATTTAATGAAAATTATTATAAATATTATGACCATTTTTTAGGTCCTGTTGAAAAAATTATACCCCACTGTGTGCATGATAACTCAAAGAGTTTTCAATACTTTCTTATATATATTATTTATAAATCTTTTTGAAGTTTTTTGTTTTAATTTGATTTCAAAAATTTTTTATAAGTAGGTTTTCAACACCAAAATTTTGCATGAAAAGGGGTAACTTAAATTCAAATAATGGTAATGTTTTTATTTTATTAGAATTTCAAAAATTGCAGACTCATTAACATTTCAAGGAGATATCATGCAAGCACACAGGCATAATTTTTTCGACAGGATCTTTCGAGGACGGCAGTTCAGAATCTTCTGTGTATAGTTTTCTGGGATATTCTGCACATATACACGACAGAATATCCCAAGAAACTATACACAGAAGCTTAATATATAAAACAACGTATTACATTTTTCTAAACAGGCTGCAATGTTGACTAATCCAAATTGAAAACCAGTCTGAATCATATCGAAAATAAATTTAGATATCTCTATTATAATCATGAACCAACTATAAATAGTTGACGTATGTAGACTTCAATCTCGCCAGAAAGGAGTTCCTGCGACGTTGCAACAATCAAATTAAACAATGTCCCTTTTGAAAAGTACGTCGACAAAAGCTTAATTTTCTTTGCTGTTTAATTTCTAACGTCGCTCGGTTTTGCTCGGCTCTCCGCCCTCCTCTCTCGCTCCTTTGAGCCGGCTAAGTACATTACGTAAGAATGTATGTAGAAGTAAATCATTCCACGTTTTTCCATTATATTTCCCATTGTTGGGAATAAAAAGACGGGAAAATTTCCCATTCCCGGCCGCTCCCGCGCGCTGTCTCGGATTGCGAACCGACCTGGCGCGGCTCGCCGCCCTGCGCGGGGGACCGACAACACTACACGTACATAGATAATGAAAAAAATGATTAAAAAACTAACCCATAAAAACCGAGTTTTTACAATACTCCTTTTCGCTTTGAATCAGGTTTCGTGGCTATACACGCGTCGGGCTAAATACTCATATACTATTATTACAATTTGAGAAAATCATTAAAATTTCTAAAAATCAAAATTATACTATAATAATAAATTTTTTAAAACGAAAATTTGTTAGATCATTTTTATCGTCGTCACGAGTCTGCCTGCAAAGTTTCAGCTCGATTTGATTATGGGAAAAGGGTTAAAAATCGATCCCAAGTTTTTTCGTCAGACAAGCAAGGAGACGCTACGAGCTAAAAGAAAGAGAGTAAAAATGTAACACATAACAAGTTAATGCATTTTAAAATAACAATAACTATTCGGAATTTCCCTAATCATATTTTGGAAACAAACCATTCTTTTGATGTTTGTTGATGTCTTGGTTAAGAAATTTAACATATAAATAAAAAAAATATATGATTACAAAGAAACAATTTAGAAATTAGAAAAAGTGCTGATAGAAAATTAAATATTTTAAAGTATCTTAATTTCGTATGTCTGTATTTTGCTGGAATTAGGCTGGACAACAACAACCCTGATAATGACTGACCGCTAATGAGGCCCGGGCGCCCGAGTGTGACGTCAACCAGCGGGTGGCTCATGTTACAAGCAAGGGTCGTTATTAATTATTACGTCCCGTGATTTTTCAGGGGCTTACTGCTGTTAGTTACTATTTAGTTATTCAACTACTATGTATTTTTGTTTTTGTAATTATGAATACTTCCAATTTAGTAATAGTTTATATGTTATCTTTTATTAATATAAATAATGACATTTTAATAAGAAATTAATTTATGTTTACGTTCCAATTTAAACGTTAAATTTTACATGAAAGCGTGACTGTACGCACTTTTATACATTGCAGATACGAGATCAAGCACGATTTTCATTCACAAAAGTAATAAGAGATGTCTCTCTATAATAGAATAAATAGTATGCACAGTGAAATCTCAATTAATTCGTTCCCGAATGAAGGATGAATATCAAAAAATTTAGAGGTAAAAATTAATAGGAATTAACTAAAAATGGTTTAATGCGTTCAAAACCCCGAATTTCGCTTATCTGTTCTTTAATAAACAAATTAAATTTTAACAATAGTTTTATACGTGTGTTCTGAAAATGCAAAAACTATACATATATAATAAAACGAACGCACAGAGACGAAGCTATTTGTATGGGAAACGTAGATGGTGGGTGAGGGTGGCCCATAATTTATCTTAATTGAAAATTAAATGTTCAACTTTTCAAAGCAAGAAAACACTTTGTGGCTTGACATTATAAGAAATTTAAGAATAAATTAAATACTATTTTTTAAACCACTTTATTGATATAAATTTGTCAACTAGTTTCGGTTGGACTCAACCTTCTTCAGGACAATTACAATATAGACTGACTGTAACATTCAGTAAGGATCCAATAATAAAAAAGAATCAGAAAAAAACACTTCATTTTTTTGCTCTCAATGAGAATGATCGTGATTATGGAATTGCGATAAAATTATTGAGGATGATGACGGCGTGGCTGATTTGATTCTTTCCAATAATTTAAAAATACAATAATACTTTATTTTACAAATCATAAGCACCACCCAAATTGTGTTGTGGGGCTTATGAATGTTTTCCAAAGTGCAGTTTCTCCCATCAAATTGAATTGCTCATTACCGAGGCCTTTGGGGTCATAAAAAAAATCATCAAATATAAAGTCAAAGTATCATTCATTACCGTATATTTGCGACATATCATTAACCTTAGAGGCCCCCGTCATTTGGGGTGACCTTTCGCTAGGAAGGTTTACCTGCTCGTATAAAACTTTATGCGTCTTTCATTAATGATAAATTCATGGGCCATGACTCGGCATGGCGCGGTATAAATATGATTCCACATAATATAAAACTATTACTTGCATTTATGTTGAAAAATGGACGCGGAAGATGATCCCGCTCGCCATTAACGGAGGCTGGGGAGAACACGTCTCGGTTTCGGCACCCGGAGCTGTGATTTATTTATCGTGTGATTGTGTCGATTGCTTTAATTGTGCTCACGAACTTGCGCGTCATTGTGTACACAAAACAAATGTTACTGCATTCGACCTTTAATGTGTGGAAATATTAAGTAACAGAAATGTAATGCTGTGAGTGGAAGTAAGTGTCAAGACTAAACTGACTAGCTGTGTATAGGCCCACATTAATGATTATTTGGTATCATTGGGGGGCTGTGTTATAAAAACTTTTTTAATATTTATCTTTTCTTCAGGTACAAATGATTGGATTTTACAGGTATAAAGTTTGTATCGCCCGAATGGAAAAAAAATTGGGTGCTTGTGAATTATAAAGTGCGTTAGAAATTATACTTATTTACGGTTACTTACTTATAATCAAGTTATAATTATTGCAGTCCAAAGGATCGAGCCTTGACAGGACAGACAATACCTACTTATTTTGGTCCACGATTAGATGAGAGATGAAGATGATGATTAAAATACATTTTATATACTTACAGTTATAATTTCCAAAAAAAAAACACTATAAAAGTATAATGTGAAATAATTATGGTTTGTACGCTAGATTGTACCGCTTTTTATATTGGAAAAACAGGTTGAAATTATAATATCAGATTCAAATAATGTTTAAATAATCATGATCTTTCTGAATTTTTGAATCATTTAATGAAAAATGCACACTTTTAATAAAATTTTGGTATATCATGTACATAAAAATAATTTTTACCCTATTTTGATATTTTGGAATTGTGAGACATACATAAAACATGGAAAAGTTATCAAAATATCATAAATATTAACTTTATTTAACTCCTTGAAATATTTCTAATAATTTTTAATGTTATTTTCCTATATCCTTCATGAAGTGTATATATATTCATATAGTAACGTACTAGAATTGTTTATAAAAAATGAATTTTTAAACAACACTTAATTACGTTGTGTTAACGATTAATTTTTTTTCACCTGATTAAGAAAATGACAGTTTCCGTAAAGTCAAACGGTTGTATAAATAAAATTCATTATAAATTTGATTAAAATTACGTTTTTATTTTACTTGAATTTATTTTACTTCACCGCGCCGCGAGCCGGTTTTATCCATCCAGAAACGACTTCAAAAAGCACAGGGAAATTGAAATATTAAAAAACGCGGTGCCTCACCCCCCTCACCCTAACCCGCCGCCACCAGCGCCCCGCCCGCCCTCAGCTCCCCGCCTAAACATCTCGGTGAAATCTTTAGTGGATGTAGGAATGCTTACGGCCTTCGTATGCGCGTTTGAAATTCAGTTGTTCAACCGCGGTTATGGTTCATTGCTCACATTCTGACGTATTGTTCGATACGCCCACGTATGAGTGCGTCGCTGGGAATGCGAGTTAATATAAATGTAAAATAACATATTTAATATGACGCTTTTCTTTGGCTCCGCTATTTTGCTCTCTGCGCATACGGAGGAACGTCATTATTTTATTATTCTCGTATTCAGGAAATATGAGCAGTTTCTTCTCTCAACTTCCCATCCCCAAGTTCTCGTACATCTATCTTTTCCAGTGTTAGTTTTGTTTTATATTTCTTTTAAATGCTCTCATTTTCTATGTATTTACTCATTTCTTTATTTTGAATAGAAAAATGTAGAACCATTGACGAAATACATTGATAATTAACGCGAACAAGAATAATTTTTGTTTTAGCGTATCTTTTTAAACTTCTGCACAATAAAATCGACAGCCCTATTTTAATGTTCAGTCCAAATATTCTAAAAAAGCGCTACCTTATCATTGCAAAAATACTGTAACGGTGGCTCATTTCAATTCTTCATTAAACCGAATGCGAACATGACCAAGAAGTATTCTGAAATTGCCGATGTGTGGAATTTTAAGGAAAAACTAAAAAAATCTAAACAAACAAGTTCGTTACAAGTAGATTGTCAGATCCAGTCTAGTATATTATGATTATTACATGTTTTTGTTTGAAATTTTACATTTCCAATTTAAACACGTGTTGAGTCAAAGTTTTGTGTAAGAACTCAAATTTTATACATATAATTTTATAAATGGAACATTCGTACCGTATAATTAAATTAAACAAATGAATGAAAATAAATTGTCCATTACGGGCCATATTTGGACTTTCATCAACTAAGAAGAAAGCTTTGAACTCGATCCCCTAAATATATTTTTAGCACTACAAAGACGTTGAATAGGATTAAAAAGGGTCGCTTATGTGATTAGTTGTATTGAAAGATTAAATTAGACGCGTTGATGACACCAGAAACAAAGGACGGCTGCGGAAGACTAAGATTCTGGAAGATGGTTCTGTTAGCCACTCGCTTGCCCCGCATAGCAAGCATTAACAAGCACGGTCAGGATTATCCCGGAATAAACGGTCGAGCGCGACTAGTAATCACTAATTAAGTGCACAGTCATATTATTTTTTTGCCATAGATAAATAAACAAACAAATTTTTTGTTTATTTTTATCGTGATCAGTTCAAATCTTTTAAATAAGTTAAAGATTTTTTACACTCGGTCGCAAGTCTACATTTTTGGGCATGACTGCTTTAAGGGGTCTCCATGGAAGTCTAGTAGTATTTTGGACCAGGGCAAGTGGGTGGTTAGCAGGGTTAGGAGCTTCAAGAATCTGGAAGGAGCGAGAGTTGTGTGTCAGGACAGAAGTGTGTGGTTTAGCATCCTCTCTGTCCGATGTCTCTGTCGGGAAACGGAGAAGTGGTAAGGTAGCTATCACAAAGATAGAAGAATTTGAAGTACACTTACGACGTGTCTTCGTTCTGGCACAAGCATTTTGAGTTTAAGATGAAAGCCTTTTTATTTAATATTTCGAATGTTAAAAACATTTGTCCCTTCGAATAATTTTTTTGTTTGTCGCAAAACACGCCGTCCGACAAACACATTTGGAACTAACCTCATTATTAGAATTTCCATTCGGTTCTGCGAGAAATGTCAAAAGGAACAAGATGGCCGCCGCGCGGGAAGGGACGCTCTAATTTCAATTTGAAATAAGCTTCAAGTGTGCGCGGGCTGGGAGGGGGGGGGGGATGGGGGGTGGCCCTCTCAACCAATCGCTTTGATCGCTTGAGCGTAATTTAATTTTTCGATGATTTTTACAAACGATTTTCTGACACAACTCACGCAGCTGGGTATAAACATACCATGTTACTTCTCAAATTAAATATTATTAAGCTTACTGAATCATTGACATTTATTATTAAAATTTGGTAATTTACGGTAAAGGAAGTACATCATGAAAAGGATATTCACAAATATAAAGAAATAAACTTTTTCAAATTCAGCTTTGTCACATCGATAATCCATAAAGTAATAGGATATTGGAAGTATCTATGGTATTTCTATTCGTAATTATATTTTTTGGCGAGCTTGCATTCGAAGATGTATGACTGTAAATGAGGCGAGAATTGTATGTCAGGACAGAATAATGTGGCGCTCTATCCTCTCTGCCTACCCCCACGGAGAAACGGCGTGCTGGTAAGTCTTTTAATTGTAATGTGGCAATGTAATTTTTTTATATGTTGTAAATTAAGAAAAAAATATCAATACACCAATATTAGTCGAAAAAAATACGAGTGTAGTTGAACGTTCATTTCAAAATAATAAAAAATTTATTACATAGTGTTTTAT
Organism: Agrypnia vestita; assembly: GCA_016648135.1. NCBI lineage: Eukaryota > Metazoa > Arthropoda > Insecta > Trichoptera > Phryganeidae > Agrypnia > Agrypnia vestita. The sequence goes on from JADDOH010019331.1 coordinate 14,926, forward strand.
CTCTATTGAAGTGAAATTTCTTTACCTCGAAATCTAAAAACTTCGATTATCCACGTTAACAAAAGATTGCTCAAAAACAATTTTTGCTTATTCAGAAATTAATCGTACATACATGATAAAGTAACATTATTACTGTCTTATTATGTCTCTTCAAAAAACTGTCAGATAAGTAAAGTAATCGCATAATAATTGAAATAAAATTGTTTTTATATATATTATTTCAGTTCCTTTTAAAATCAATTTACATAAATGTTCTCAAGCAGAACTAAAAAATATTTTATCGAGTTTCGAACCCATTCAATTTATAATTCAAGAGCGCGAGAGCATTCGACAAAGTTTAACGCGGCGCCAAATTGAATAGAAAATCTTTATAATCTCATGCGTCTGTGTGTGTCCTGCCGAGAAAACTCTCGAACTAGCATCGATTAGCTGTCAAACGCGAAATTTTCAAAGATTAATATAATGTTCACATACGGGGGGCCGCCGAGGGAGGCGCTGCCATCGCGCGCCACCCGGGAATGTTTTAAAAGATCTTTTAAGGCGGCCGAATGCGCCGGGGATGGTGTATTGTCGGGGACTATGGATTTCATCGTTTGATTGACTTCAATTTCCGACGCACTGTCTTTAAAATGGCGGTCGTCTGATTGAAAACGGAGGGAAAATTTGGGCGCGCGGAGGTTTGACGGCGCCATTTTGAAAGTGGATGCGGGTACTAGGAATATACCATGAAAAATGTGAAAGAGTCTTTGATAGATTGGGTGAATACTGACGGAATCTGTCTCGTCTTTTGTAAAAACTGTAAATAAATTGTGTATATACCATCTACAAGTGTTTAAAAAAATCATAAGCAAATAATGTTAGGTTCTTGAATAACTGCAAAATGATTTTGTGGTAACATTATTTATATAATTACAAGAAATCAATTCGTATAAAACACTATTTTGTTGAATTATCAACATACTGTATCTTCATGAAGGGACATGTTGATAATTTAACAAAATAGTGATTTAATAAAAATTGTTTTATTGTTATTTTTTATGTTTATAGCGTTAACTTTGTGGTCGGACATAATTATTGAATGGGGGTTCAAAAATTCCCCGTTCAAAAATTGATTTGTTTGGTAGAATAAGCGATGGATGGTTAGTTTGCGTCTGACTTGATGAAGATATAATGGATTGAAACCTGTAGACGTAGATTTATTGGTTAAGAGGTTAATACAAAGTAATTTAATAAATTAAAATTCATAAATGTTTTATTGGTAATTGCTTATGAATTAATTATTTAAAAAATATCATTGTACATATCGTTGTATCTTAACTTGTTAATCTAATAGAATTATGCAGAACTCGAACCAAATAATAAAAAATGAAAATTTTAATTTGATAAAATTTGAGTTGATGGGATAAGATAAGATACGATAATAGATAATAATAGATAGATAACTATTATATAATATGATTGATCGTTTTGTAAATTATGTTCAATTTTTTCTCGTCATTTATGATTATTTTTATTTTTTGTGCTCATTTATTAAATGGATTCATGAGTCTTTCCTAGTTCGATACTACTGATAAAATCATATGATCGTAATTTAATAAGTAGAGAAATGTTTGTGTGCCCCTATTATAATTATTTTGTGATGGTTCTTAATAGTAGGAGTTACTAGAAGAGACAGAATCAGAAATACTCAAATAAGAGAATGTCTCGAAGTAGAACCCTTATTGACGTTTATCGAGAAATCACAATTACGGTGGCTGGGAGATATCTTGCGGATGCCGGCAGATAGACTGTCAAAGCGAATATTCCGGGCACGACCAGAAGGCAGAAGACCAAGGGGCCGTCCAAGGAGGAGCTGGCGGAAACAGTTGGAGGACTGCTGCGAAGCGAGGTTGCAACTAAATTGTGCTGCGATGGAGAGCGGAGCCCAAGATAGGAAAAGTTGAAACCTTTTATGCGGTGCAGAGATCCAGACCTAATAGAATAAGGGGTAGAAGAAGAAGAAGGTAGATGGTTTTTCCTCAATATTTTTATCGTTGTTCATGGTGAAAAGGGATTGTTTTGGTTACGATTACATTTTAACACTAAAATTGTAATCTTAAGACATAATTTTTTTTTAAATTATCGTATTAACGGAAAAATTTCGAGTTATCTTTAATAAAAATATGTAATACTGAGTATTGATTGTACCTTGATAAAGCTACGGTTGTAGCGAAACCCGGTTGGTAACAATAGAAAGTAAAGCGGTGTTAAAAAAGGTTATTTTTATTAATTTAATTATAATGTCCCACTACCAAGTGTTTGCTTCTTTTGAAAATTTCAAAAATAATTTACCTTTGACAAAAAAAATCTTTTGTAGATTGTGATAATGGGCGATATTTGAATATTCAATGTTACAAAAGCTGCAACGATGAAAAATGAAGCAGCAAATATCTAATCCATTTCGTTTTCAACAACATTGGGATCCGTGATTTCGATTCTCTTTAATACGAACCGGGCGTTTAAGACCCAGGTACGAAAAATAACCCGCTGTGATGAGGCGCGATATGAAAAATAACCGAAAAAAACGTAATTAAAACTGTCAAACCACAAAACGAACAGGAATGTGAGAAATTCAATTAATTTCATACCTCGGGGTCCAGCGGGAATCTGGACAGGTGGAAGATTGAGGTGAAATATATTACAAACATAATTTTATAACAATGTCAACTGTTGGATTAAGTGGGAAATTTTATGTACTTACTATTCAGCATTGTTAATTAAACATACAGGATGCTTTTAATTTTGATATTCTAGTCCTCTTCATCTTCCTAAAGTATGATATAAACAATTATACTCATAATAGTAATCGCTAGTGACCTTCATGTCTATTGCTTTTAATGTTATGATTGACAATGTTATTTAGCACGTAGAAACGTAGTATTTGAATATCATACATCTACATTTAAACTAAAAATTTGTTTCATTGGTTTGGAAGAGGTGTGTTCGAAATTTTCAATATTTTTTTTTATAGAAGATCGCTGGTGGGCTGTAAAATATAAGTACATATCTTCATTTATATGGGTACTCCGTATCATTATAGATACTAACGAAGAGGGAGAAAAGTATATTTTCTATGCAGTTGTGCTATGATTCATGTATTTGAGACATATAACATATTTTTTCAAGCTAAGTATGTTGGTCCTATGTAAACAAAAGCTTAATCGCTTAGCTGTGATTAATATAATAATCAAAAGAAAATAAAAAGTGATAAATAGGAGAACATATAAATAAATATATGTTGTGTTATTGAGGTACAAATAGTGAATGCTATTTAACAGTACGAATGTGTTTACAACATTGTTGAATTTTAAATATAAATGGAACACCCCCTAACCAAGTATACGAATATTTATTAAAATATTTTTTTTTTGGATTTTAATATTAACGAGTCTTCCCCAAAATACGGTATTAGCAGACATGAAATCGCTGTGTATTGACAAAAGTTTATTGTGTCTGTACAAACTGGTATCTTGACACGAAAGAACTAATAAATACGAACCACTTAAAAATAACGATTTGGTTGCCCATTAAAGCATATTTTTAAACAAATAAACTTGTAAATTTGGTCGTAAACATTTTACTTCGGCCTTTTACGCGTCCACGTCGTGTTATACAAAGGATTTTTAATTCGAATCCTGATTTTGAGATGTAAATTTTTAATCAAAGCCCTCGCCCATAAACCTGTCCCTATAATATTTATTTATAATGCCTGACAGTCCTTAAGGTGCAGATGTGACCGGTGCATCTCTGGAAATATTCACACTTTTAAGGGCTTAACGAAGGAATAAAAGAAAAATATCTCATTACAAAATTTTAATAGATTTTCTCGATGTTTTAAGATTAATTTAAAAAAAATAGGGATAAATAGTTTTCTTTTTATATTGAATATACAAACATCATTCTGCCTTAGTATGATCATATCAAAAATCTGCTGTTAGCTTTTTCATAATTTTTAAAATGAATACATACAATACAATTCGTACTTTTTACAAATAAATACCTAAAAAAATACCAATTACAATAATTAAGTCACATTAATATTCTTGATATAATTAGTAAAAATATGCTTTGTTTTCACCAGTTATTTGATGAAAATATCAACATTTTTCAGGGCTAATGGACCCCTCATAAGGATACAATGTATTCTAACAAATCAAAACTCACGTTAGTACTTAATTATTTATTCATTTCACATATATTATTTTTATTTTTTACTATCTATACTTCGATTTTAGATTTTTAATTTGTTCGTATACATTGTATCCTGTCGAAGGAACCTTTGGCCTTGAAATATGTTGATATTTTCAGTAAATAAGTGGTGAAAACAAAGAATATTTTTTTATTATCAATTATATTATTAATTTCACCGTAAAATCATTTTGTTCTTTTTGAAGAAGTCAATTTTTTTTTCTTGCTTAAAGTAGCATTGAAAAATAACATCCCGGTAAAATTATCTATGGCTCGTTTGTACATGATCCATTTAAGATTTATAACTACTTAAGAAACAATTTAACTAATTTAGCATAGATTTTATTAGATCTCTTACAACTTATCAGAAACAGCGGCATTTGTAAAAAGAGGTTTTCATCTCTGCGTAACCTTAGATAGTGGTTCAATGTCTAGAATAGCGGCAATCTCTTGCATTTTGCATAGAAGATGTAAGAGATTGCGAAGAAGAAGACGATGAAGAAATTCTTGCTCACTTTTTAGATTAGATTTTTAGATAAAACAACTCTTAAAAAGCACTTTTGTCACAATTAAACTTTTACTCAGTTTGACCAATTTACACTACTCGACGAAAGACCATTTCTGCATTGTTTTACAATTGTAAAAATGAAAATTGTAAATAAAGTGATTTTTT
>JADDOH010019333.1:0-16342 GCA_016648135.1 Agrypnia vestita
GTCTAGAAGGTTCCAGAACGTTCGTGAAGGTTCTCGAATACTTTAGAAGATTCTAAAAAGACACAGTTTAAGAAGGTTCTAAAAGGTTCCAAACAGAGTGGCAGAATGTGTTGGTTAACCTGGAAGGTTCTAAAACGTTCGGTAAAGCTCTAACAATTTCTGGAAAAAGAACGTTCTAGAAGATTCCTAAAAGTTCTATAAGGTTCCAAACTGAGTGGCAGAGTATGTCGGTGAGCCTAGAAGGTTGTAGAACGTTCAATTAGGTTCTCGAATGCTTTAGAAGATTCTGGAAAGAGAAAGTTTAAAAAGGTTTTATAAGGTTCAAAATCGAGTGGCTGAGTTTATCGGTGAGTCTAGAAGTTTCCAGAAGATTAAGAGAAGGTTCAAGAATGCTCCAGAATGTTCTGGATGGAGAAAGTTTCAGAAAGTTCTTTAAGGTTCCAAACTGAGTTGCAGAATGTGTCAGCGAGTTTTAAAGGTTCCGGAAAGTTCTAGAGGGTTCGAGAATGCTCTAAAAAGTTCTGGAAGGAGAAAGTTCTACAAGTTATCAGAAAGATCTATAAGGTTCCAAACTGAGTGGGGGAGTGCGTCGGTGAGTCTAGAGGTTCCAGAAAGAATTATAATGCTTTAGAAAGTTCTGAAAAGGGAAAGTTCTGGAAGATTCCAGGAAGTTCTGTAAGATTTCGGAATGCTCTAGAAAGTTTTGGAAAGTTCTCTCTAGAGTGTTGTGATTGTGCACTAAAATATCTGTGATATTTTGGCAAAGCAATGACGGTCCAGCAAAGCAATCCAATCACAGGTGCCGAAAGAAAAAAAAGAGACGTCAACACAATTCTATGCTTACCGAGTTATGGTCTCGAGCGAAACCGGGCCAACTAGCTAGTCTAGTTTACATAATATTACTGCATTAGATTATCGTTACAAAATATGTAAAATATTCAGAAATGGAAATTTGTTATCAATATTTTATTTTTTTCTCGTAGACTTCTATCCATAACCCGCGCAGATCCAAAAGTTTGTCTCCTTTTTTAATACAGACACAATGGGACTCTCGTACATGCTGTTTTATTTGTTTGTTTGTACGTTTGATTACCCTCTTTTGCTATAAATAAAGTAATTCTGCCTCTTCTGTCTGTCTCATCGCAAAAGCGATGCGTCAAAATAGCACGGACTTTTTCGTATAGGTTTTTTCTAACTTTGAATCAACAGATTATCTCCGGAACATACCATTCCATTCATCCAAAAACACATCACTAAGTTCATTTTTTGTCTAATCAATGCTAGAATTCCATTATGTTTATTGCATATTAGTTTTTTTTTCTTATATGTACAAATTATGTACTACATACTATAAAATAAATTTTAAATATAATGATACTCCTCTCTTACTCACGAGTAATATTACTCATGTAGAATAGAAAACTGTCACTGGCATTATGTATTTATCTTTTAAATAAATAAAAATATATAAATATTTAATTTTAAATCATATTTTCAATAAAATCTCTCCCACGAATTATAGCCAAACCGTTTTTAACATTGACAAAACCTATATCTAAATGTATTTTTTTTATACTGACTGAAACACGAGTAATTCAAAATATTTTTAATTTGTTACTGTCGTATGACAATAATTTGAAATGACAACAATTCACGTCGTTATTTTTGAATTTCGCTATAAATTCACTGATTTATTCGCACCTGTATCAATTATTCAGACTCACTCTAACAAGAAAAGGTTTTTTTTATCGGAAATATTGATGTGTTAGTATAATTATTGATCTGGTGTGGATGCATTTCCATGACGCCCCGGCTGGTTCACGGCATATAACGCCTAAACGCCTACAACGCATTAAAGCCTATAACGCACTAGCGGCTAGCCGTGGTTCGGGCTCCCGTTGCGGTTAGCCCCAGTATTTACGGTTAGCCACAACGGGACGAACCAGTGCGACTCGCCGCATTCCCAAGACGACCGGATGCGGTTAACGGTTAGCCGTAAGTCAGTGCGTTGATATCGTGTGGTTTCATGTAAAAATCCAAGTGCGGCTTACCGCAACGGGAGGCCCCACCACGGCTAGCCGCTAGTGCGTTATAGGCCTGATTGCCCAATAAGCTGGCAGATAGCGCATTTGTAATTTACGAATTTACACATCTCTTACAATACTTCCTACTTTCAATTGTAATTTGTGCGTGACTTTGACTCCGAGCCCCGCGGCGTGTACTTAATATTATTGGCGTTATTTTTATCTCCGGGTTTTAATTATTTCAGTAGCAATATGTTCACGATGTTTAACATTTAATGATTCAATTATCGTGAAAATTTGCACCAATTGTTCAAATGTTTCTTTTTCTGCTTCCTTATGTGATTTTTTCTGTATTATATGTCGTCTAATACTTCTTGTGAATATTTCCCGGATGGTATCTTGTAATTTATTTGCTAAACTATAATTTATAGACAATTCTTTCAAGATAGCGGCAAAACCCTCTTATAGGATTATGCATAGCTTATTGTATGTCTTAACTGTGTCATCCTTTAATTGTGGAGACATTTAACTATTTTTTCTATATTTTGTCATACCTAGCAATTATTTTTTCCTGTTGGATGACCGAATAAAATAAAATAAAATATAATAAATTTTTTTCCTATTTTCAAACAGAACAATTAGTTTTTCATATTTTACCTCACTTATCTGATTCACACAAATTTACCATTAGCGCGAAGTTTCGCTTCTTTAGGGCCGCCTTGTCAACATCAAGATCACACAGGATGAGCTATTGTTCAAACCTCGCCATAAATATGAGCCAGTTTCCAGTTTTTGGCAACTCCCTCGAGATTCCCCTGCAACGCCTCCCCCTGAAGCTGCCCTCTGGTCCTTGCTCCGACGCTGAGGATTCGTAATGGCGCTGATGACGCCCTCATTCGACGTTCCGCGTCTTGATCCCGATTGCGGAAACACTTCCGATCCAGCACCGATTCAGATCCTTCTGAATCCCTCCAGGTACATCCCTGCTTGGCCCACTTCTTTCCTGATAGACTCACCCAACAAAATCTGAATCACAGATTGATATGCATTGGCAAACAATGCTACAACCAGGAGTATCTACTCCTTTTTTCTACCAATTTTTTTTTGCTTGGGTAGGTAAGATCGGGTACCGCTACGTAGATTCTCGTAAAACCTCACAATATTTACGCTATGAGTTTCCGAGACAATGACTCGCGTTATGTCAGCAGATAAACTTCGAATCGAAAAGTCATTACTTCCTTCTCATTAACTTTTGTGTGATTTAAAAACCATAAAATAAGTTTAATCATTAACTATAGGTATACATATTATGCGAACATTAAAATCTCATCAATGAAAAAGGAAAATAGTAAAATATATTGGCTTTTAAAAAAGTAAAATGTAATATATAATGAATAACCTAATACGATGTCTTTCAGGTCTACGCTTTCTAAGCACGTGTTTTTTTTTTTGGAGCAAGTTAGAGATTTTTAAATCAGTAACAGAGTAACATTTGAAACAATATAATTTTAAAACAGATTTATAAAGTAATATTAATAATTTAATGATGAATAACTTAATTACTAACCATCACGCCATTTCTCTGCAGAGGAAATACTTTATCTATCTTGGCGCCATATTTTTCTATCTTGGCACATCAATTTTGCTTCGGCTACACTCATTCATCTTTTCATACATGCTCTACGGTTGTTGAGGCTTTAAACAGGGCTATCCTATAATACTTGTAGTACATGACCATTTTCTTCTTCATTCTTATCCCATTCACTTGATGTTGGCTATTCTTATAATTCAGCTCTATATACAGTAAGTTCGGTTCTGGGTCGCATCAGCCGTTGCGGTAAACTTAAAATGCAGCGGTCATTTTATAAATAATGCGATCTTTATCATTTTCATTGTTCATACCATCTGAGTTGGCCTTATGTTTATTTTTTCATGAATAGGGGCCACTCTAAAATAACCAGGAATGCAAACATTTTGAATTTTTTTATATAATATTATGACTACTTTTCATCTCAGCTACATGGACATGCTTCTGAATATGATAATATTTATTTATCTTTAAAATGAAAAAGAAACGGGTTTTAGAAATTCACCTGTCACATGAATGTAGAATATCTTACCAATCAAGTGTATCAAGTATGTTTTCAAAGTTTCAAAGTATGCAGTTGAGTTTCAAGATGGCGGAATGCGAGCTGATATGATTCATGGCGTGATTCGCGGATACCTTGATGAGAGACATGTGTTCTAGTCTGATGCGATGTGGATATCTCTTCATAAAAACCATTTTTGAGTTAAGAATGTCACCTTTTTGAAAATCGTTAGTTCTACTTCGTACCATCACTGCTTACAGTAATATTTGAATTACGAGAACAAAAAAATTTAAATCCCATTATCTCAGAATGCGCATATTTTGAAAAAGTCTTGCACTCGGTGTGCGATATCCTCAATCGGTTTCATGCTGCACCTATTTGCGGCAACTTTATATTCTAGATATATTTTTTTACTACTTCATTATTGAAGTCCTTTTAGTTTGTTGAAATATGAAATGCGAAGTCTTTTGCGGACGCCCTCTGTACCTGTTGTTTTCAACATTCACCCCATATATATTCTTAACCTCTTCCTTCCTTCCTCATCCTTTCTTCTCTCATACGTTCTACATGATCAAAATATCTCAGCACTTCTCTCTTTATTCTGTCTACCACACTACAACCAGCATCACATTTACTTCTAATTGTTCATTCCTCACTCTATCGACCAAAGATTTAATGATGGAAATAACAAAATATTGTTAGAGATAGGAAAGAAAAAAAAATAAAGTGGCGGGCAATATTTTTTGATACAGAATTATCGGTCGCATTTTTGACGCTGTTTAATGTTTTTTACATTTATTATCATTAATAGTATTATTATTTACATTTATTAATAGGTATTATCTTGAATTAATATTTAAACAAAATTAATTTATATTAATTATAATTATGTTACCACAAAATAAATTTGCTACATTTGAAGAAGAAATTATCTTGATCTCCTAAAACTTCGAGACTTCTATTGGTCTTTTAAGATTTGAAATTATTATAAATAGGTACTCGATATTATAAATAATTGATTTCTTAATTATATTCCCTTTGCTGAAACATACACTCGTGTTCGGACTGTACAGTCTCCTTACACTACGGGTGTTAAGGATTTTCAATCAATAGGTGAGAAAGAATCATTATGTAGCTTAAAATGTATTTTCATAATTTAAAATACATGTACCTAGGTATGTAAGTTCGCTGTAAAGGTTATATAGCTAAATTTTAATTAACGATATTTGCATATGCATATTTAATCTACGCAGCTTTATGAGGGAATATTTGGAGAAATGCCTAAAGATTCCTTGCAGTGTATAATTTGGGGATAATATTTGCATTCTCCATTCGGGCCCGGTACTGGGTTTATACAAGGGCGGTTGTCTTCTTTGTAGAATTACCTACACATGTTTTTGGCTTTCCTCTTGTGGCTATTATTTCAGCAGAAATTGTAGATGAGAATACTGAACATTTCTTAGCTTAATTAAACCAAAAATGGCTTCATATTTTACACATTACGTAGGTTTATTATGAAAATTTATTAATAATTCAGCGCAAATAGTACAAACTGTGACACAAATGTGTTTATACATACATGTTTACATATTTGGGTACTTATTCATTAACAATAATTGGAATCAATTATTCAAAATCATGTTTGTATAAGAAATTTACTGACATTTCTGTAAATATGGTGCGAACATTTTGATTTTCATCTGCGTTTCATATTAATGGTAATATTTACACAAAAAAATAAATAAATATATATATATATATATATATATATAGTATATTATATATATATATATATATATATATATATATATTACCTCGTTCACACAACTAGAAAAATATAGATTAAAGATTTATAACGCAAAATAAAAAAGATTACACTATGTAAATATAAACATTGGTACGCAACAAAAAGCAATGTGCAGATTGTCAGTATTATAAAAGCAAAATTGTACGTAAAATATAAAAATAGCGAGATGAAAAAATTATTTTAAAATTCATAAAAATATTTTTTAATGTATAGTAATATTAAACACATGTTATTAATTATTCCAAGTCACCGATTTTTTAAAAATAATTATGTGTATTCAATAATCTATTTTTGCATTTTTAAATAATGTGTACATATTGCTCCTTTTCAATTTTTTCTGGCAGAGCGCATACTGAATGTGTAACTTTTAATTGATTTTTTTAACTATAGCGTTTTACCTTATTGTTTTAAATGAAGCTGTATTTATATGTAAAACATCATCAAAATATGTTTTCAAAATTCAACATATAACTGAAGAAGTTCGTTAGGAATGCTAGATGAAGTGTCAAATATAACAGAAGACCAAAAGACCTTTCGGTCCAAAGAGTATTTCTTAAGACGGAAAGATTTGTTGTTAACATTGTTCCTAATATCTAAACACGTGTTTACAGTCGAAAAAATCAGCTGTCCGTCATATCTGAAAGGTAATCTCTCAAAAAATTATGTTTCGTTTATTATTTAGTATGTTTTAGTTCCTTACTAGCTGTGCCCGCGCGACTTCGCACGCGTAGACTTTTTGGACTGTTTGGATCGTCATAGAACTTTCTCCTTCCACAACTTTCAAGAAATTTATCTAATGTACAGGAACCTTCTAGACACACCGACACATTCAGCCACTCAGTTTGTGGAGAAAACTTGGTGGGTAGGGAAACACGGGTTTCTTTTTATATATGTAATATATCTATATTGATTAATTGCATACACTTGTCATTTTCATTTTTTTTACAAAAAATGCGCGTAATCTATGAAGGTGTTGCTTACCTTCAACTGTTAGGGGTACCACAGTTTTATTTTATGGGTTTCAATTGGATGGTAAATACAGGATAAAAAGAGTCTCGGCATCCAACAAACTACTGTTCAAGACAAAAAATCAAACAGTAATAAATTATATGATAATTCCTCGAGTTTTCAGCATTTATAGAAACCATAAATCTTATGCATGTATCAACCACCATAAATATTATTTCAGAATTGTAATCAAATAAATAATGTGCGCACTTTCACGAGCCGAAAGTCACCAAAACTTTTTAATTTCGTGTTTAGAAATAAGAATCTCACAAAACGCTGTGTTGAGTTTGACTTTAAAGTTAAGCATTTAGTAAAAATCTTGCTACGGCAACCATTTGCTGAAACCTCCCCTTCCCACCAGGAGCTACTCATCTGATCCACGGCCTGCGGAGTGCCAGGTGTTGCCAGGTGTTTCCGGAGAATAGAAGGTTCCTTCCATAACGCACACGTATGTACTGGGATAGTTCGGGGAATGCCATTATCTCGCGGGAGGATCGCGGTCCCGTGCTGACAGTTATTTCGCGGGATTTCTTACCACCGTATTGTTATTTGCAGTGTTTGAATATTTCAGATCACAGAACTGTACGTTAGCACCCTTGCAACTATGCACGTCCTCAAATTCATACATTTTACGTTATTTTCATTTTCATTTATTTTGTAACGTAATTTTCAGAAATACACATCGATTACATTAACGTTAGATAATACTTCGCTTGAATATTTTATACGTAAAAACTATAAAATGTTCCTTTAATGTTATTCAACATCATATTAAAAAACTATCACGTCAAAACACCCTAGGGATTAGGAAACTTAAAATTTTCCGGACATGTGTCCGGAAAATTTGCCTCTCTTTCCTTTCCACGTTTTTGATTTATTAGAATATCTTTCCTCTATATTTTTAGCCTCCATATCATAGGAAATCCTCAGATATATTAAAATATGAAAAATATGTTGAATTATAACTATTATTCAAAATGTATCTGTTTATCCAAAATATATCCTTTTTATTGACAGTAAATAACATTGCTTAAATTAAATTTATTACTAAATACATTTTTTTTTAATAGATCTATGTGTAATAAACAAAAACTAATGCTTTGCATTTTTCATATCGATAACATAGTATGATGTTTCCTGATCATGATTATGATTCATGATTACTTGATGATTAAGGTCCATACCCGGAATTTCTTGTGAAGTTCCGGAATCTAATCCATCGAATTATAGAACTGAGGCATTCAATATTTGATAATAAATTACACATTTATATTGGCTAGAGGAAGGGAGTAGTTTTTATTTCTTGAAAGGTTTATTATTCCCTATTATGCCCTTGGTAGAGCAGTGGTGGTCGCTTTGATAATAATGACACCGTAGCCAAAAGTTTTTGACGCCATCTGCTATATTTTCAGTTTCCTGACGGCTTTCTAAAATGATAAACTAGTAGCAAACTTCGTCTAAAGTGTAACTAGGTACTCATAATTTGGCATAGGTCAGTCATGGAACTGGAGAATAGATAGACTTGATATTCAGTTATATAAACCTATGCGTCCATTACATTATAATTATTATTTTGTCTGATAATTTTTAAACACCCCTTTATAATTATATCTTAAGAACGTGTAACCTAACCAATATTATTTTGATAAAGTTGAATTAATATATATATAAATAAATACGATTTATATACGATATAAATAAAGAGCATCAGGAAGAATTGGGGAAATATTTATGACTCTGTTAACGACACATGTATTCGGGATCGTGACAAAATATCGCAATAAAAAAACATTGCTAATTTGTTAGGCATTGTCTGTATCCAGTCTAGCATAAACCATATTGCTATTGAAAAAAATACCTGCAGCGCTAAATTCAATCACTTGTCTGATCGTGTGTTATAAAAAAGAGAAGGGGATGTTACAATATTTTAGCAGTTAAAAGTGTCAACGTGTTAATCACCATCATCAGTGTTGATGTAAAGATGAGAAATAAAATAAGTGAAAAAGTTAATTTTATATATTTTGTATTATTTTTAATAACTTTTTTCCACTTTTTATTTGTATACTGTCGTATGTATCTTCTTAAAACTTAAATTTCACATCATTTTGGAAATTTTATATATTATCGTTTAATAATTGTTGGCACACCAGCTAAAAGAAGCCTTACGGAGCATTCTATCTATCTAAAAAAAGATTATAGATATTTTATTTACAAATATAACAACTTAACTACCTCTAGTATTTGTTTGTAAATCTTAAATATATATTCATGTTATCTGTATAAACAAAGAATGAATACTGTATACAGTGAAAATATGGTCCTAATATGTTATCTGTATAAACATAGAATGAAAACTTTATTCAGTCGAAATATGATCCTAAATATTTAAAGAAAATCTATGGAGCGTTGAACATATTAAGAGTGAGTATGTAGAGATGTAGCATAGTCGGTGGAATAAAGAAAGATGGTTTGGTTACGTGAGACTTACGAGAGTGGAGAGGATGGCTAACAACGTGTTGAACCGAGGGCTTCTGCGAAAGACTTGGAAGGATCAAATAAACAAAATTTGCAGAGGTGTATTGCTATAATTTTCAGCAACCGAAGACGTCAAATGATAGTGGACGAGGCAGGAGCGGTGTGCCAGTAGAAAAGAGTATAGCATTCTGTCACCTCTGCCTACGTAAGTAATTAACATTTTAAAAAATCAACTCGAGACAAAAATAGATAGCCGCTATTCCAACAGCTAGTACAAAAGAGCACGAAAATCAAAGTGAAATGTGAAAAATATAAAGTAATCTTAAATTAATTTTGCAATTAATAAGAGAAAGTGGTGATAAGAACTTTTCCATCAGAAGTAACAAATATCATCGAATTAATGTGCATAAGCAGATATTTTACAGAACGCGAATGTCTTCTACTGGGCTTTTGGAACTGTAGAGGTTGTGATAAATGCGGACTCGTCTGATCCTGAGATTGATTGCAATTCTCTAAGAAATTGTGAAAACATAGAAGGCGCATGGTATCTGAGGAGATTTAAATCAAAACTTACCATGCTCAAAGAATAATAAATGTACAAAAAGATTTGCGTGACAGTTAATATGTGAGACAAAGCTTGGAAAAATCACACCAAAAATAAAAGTACAGTATTGAGTTTGAGATTTTTCATAATCTGCGTTTCATGGACAACGTTGCAGATTTGCAATACCGTTAGCGCAAATAATTGTATTCGGGACTAATAAAATGTATGATTAATACGATGCAAGCTTAGTGAAAAATTGAATTCTGAGTGTTTCAAATCGTGAATTATACCTTAATATGATATATTTTGAGAATAAATGAGAAAAAAATGTGTATCTTCAGTATAACGAAATAACAAGCCCGCATAAATTCCCATAAAATGATATATTTTGAGAATGAATGAGAAAAATTGTGTATCTTCAGTATAACGAAACAACAGGCCCGCATAAATTCCAATAAAATGATGATAACTACCAGACACTTTTATAAACCCATGTTCCAAACTATCACACGGTAAAACTGATCACCCTGTGCTTACTAATATTGCTTGTGGTCGTATTTATATCCATACATCAAAACATGTTTAAATACAAACATATATTTGAGGATCAACCGCAACCTATTTGCATTACTTTTTACACGTGAAATGTGAATATTCAACAATTAATTTAACTGCCAAGAGATGTTGTCAAAGCTTCGAATTTTTCGTTATCTGAATACAAATTTTTCGGTTGAAATTCATATTTTCATATCGTTCTATTTATTTGAACATTTCACGAGTTTTTCACTGAAAATCAAATAAAAATATTATATTCCGTTTGCTTTTACCTATGTCATACATCAAAATGTTTGTATGTGCACTACATATATATGTACAGTACTCGTACAATCTACATATAATCCGGTGACCATTGTATTATATTATCGGTTGAGGAGGTTTTTTAACATCAAATTGAATCTTATGTGTAATTGATTAATTAAAATATATCTCAAATTTTATTCGGATCTAGTAACTTTTCTTTATGATAGAAATAATAGACAATGATCTATAGAAATTAGTTAACTCCCCGAAAACCGATTGCGCGATAACCGTTTTTCCGCTATTTTTGCAAAAATACGCACAAATTCTTTAACTCTTAAAAACAAAATTAATTAAGTTATTATTACATTTTTAAGATTAAATTTGCATATTTTTTCAAAATACATAAATCTGTTTTATACATAATTTTTAAATTTATTTTATTTTATGTTTGATATTACTTTTTAGAGTTACACTAAATCAACGTTACAGTAATACAACTCATAAAAATATTTCAAAAATTATATATGAATTGTTTGAAGAATATTTTTTTTTCTGAATGAAGGTTTGAACTTTGTGGTGACACCAAGAGAAATTGAGCTTTTAAAATTACTTACATTTGTGCTACATACAATAATTTTGCTAAAATAACCCCGGAATCCGTCTTCCTTAACACTACAATCGAGGTTATGTTTTTGATAGATCTTATTTTGATGACCCTACAATGCATCTAGACTTCTAGAGAGTTCCATTCTGCGCATCACCCAAATAGCCTCGTATTCTAAGACATCACATTTGTTACATGCGAAATTTCATACGTTATTTTCGTAACTCATTTCATTAAATCACGCTTACCGACTTGAATCTCAATATTGCAAGCTGTTGGCACTCAATATGCTGCTGTACACTACTGCAATATCGATTTATCAAACATAAACCAATTATAAGAAAGGGAAGTCTCTTATATTCAGAAAAAATTACTATAATTAATAAAAATGTACGTTATTTTCACCACTTATATATTCAAAATATCAGGTTTTAGGGCCAATGATTTTTTCAAAATACAAGTGGTGAAAACAAAGTACATTTTTATTAATTATATTAATAATATTAGGTACCGCAAAATCATTTTGCTCTTTTTAAAAACGTTGAATAAAAAATAAAACCCTTTGATGCTATTTCCATGAATCGCTTGTTAGTATAAGTATGGACACTCATTTATCCCTTTACGCAAAACTCAGACGCAAAATAAATCTCTTTATTATACTCGCATAATTGTTATCAAGAAAACATCGCATGTACCCACAAACCTAATAACTTGTGAGTTTATCAGTGTATAAAAATATATAAACAACCATTTTTACGTATATTTTATCGGGAATTATAGGTGTCTTCATACTCTTTCCAGAATAATCTAACCGAGTAAAATCTAATATGTAATTAACGCCCTCAGCGATACATGACAGTCATATTTTATATTTGGAAATATAAGAGATATCGTCAAGAAAAACTATTGCTAACTGAAAATGCTTGATAAAGAATCATTCCGATGAGAAGCTAGATCAAGTGAGATTGTTGTATGAATCCTGATTAAATTGCTAGGAATATTTTGAGTACGTACAAATTTTTCAGAACAGTACTGGATTTTTGATATCTGTGAGACATCTATAATATATTGATTGATTAATGATGTCCCAGCAGTTTGATTAAATTTGAAATAATATTTCTGGCATATTCTAGTCTAATGCTAATAATTCGGAAGAATGTCATTAAACAGATAAAGGATATTGCTAACAAACTCCAAAATCAAAAATAGATATCTCATTAGTGACATATGTGGTCATTTAAGGGGAATGAAAAGGCTTTCGTTGCCGGCCGCTCTAAGGATTATTGCATCTCATATAAATGGGGTATAATTTAAATATACACATCTTCCAAAAATTGAATAGACATGGTATTCTATCATGGGTGGAAATGGCGAACGTTACATTGTGTAAAGTGATCACTTCAGCCAGCCGTACGATAGGTCGTACGCCCTATGTACACCCAAAGACTTCTATACCTACTTTCCCTTAAAAATACAATTTTATCTCTGTGAGACATCTATAATATATTGATTGATTAAATTGCTAGGATTAGGATGATGGGTATATTGTAAAAATGTGTTGATATTCTGAGCACATGATTTTCCGTGATTATTTCAAGTCTCCGTCATTTGTGGTCCTCACTCCACGGGTGGCACTAATTAACGTTGCGTACCCGAAACAAACAACTCCGACACACACACACACACACTCAGTTCTCCAGATGTTTGAAGGCGCCACTAATTATTCTGTTCTCATGCCTACCCAAAATGTTAATTAGATCTGATTCTGCGTACTTACCTGTTCCCCGAGTGGGTTCAATGCCCGCTTTGCATACACTTGGGCGCCGTTCTACTACGCATGGCCCATCTGTACTCCACGAAGTGCACACATTACGGAAGAACAATGTTGGAAAATCTTTCACGGGGATCGATTAATCTTGAAGATTCAAAACGTGTTTTTACTAGTGTCCGACCGAAACAGGACTTTCTAGACGGATACCGAAACCGAATCTTCGGTATCCGTCTCAGTTTCGGCCGAAACCGAAACCGAAACATTTTAAGACATGTCAAAAATCTATTGTTTACTGAAATTTGGCTTATTTTTTATACTTATACAGACAGTTAACACGTGTTAAATGAAATAGGAAACAATAATTGGAGTATGTGAAAAAAAAAAATCTTTTCTTCAAGTTACTGCTATAAAACAAACAAAAATTAAAAAAATTAATAAAATATGTTAATTACTTCTTGAAAAAAAAGGTTTTCAATAATCAACACTTAAATTATAACGGAACGACCTCATTAATTGAGTATTTTAATTTTGATTGCGTTTACAATCAAAACATTCTTAAGACTAAATTTAACATTTATTCATTTATTGAGATCTTTTAATTGCAGTTGGTAATGTATGATAATCTAATTAATAATTAGTTACTAGCGAACTCAGCTGGTGGCGGGTGACACACGAGCCACGGACTTACCCGAAGTCAGCCGAAAGACGCGCGATAATTCACGAACGCGGAGTTTGGGTGCGTCCGAAGGTTCGGCAGATTTTCTGCCGAAACTAGATTTTTTTGCCGAAACTTGCCGAAACCGAAACCGAACCTTCGGTCGGTCACTAGTTTTTACTAACGCTGAATTAATGATTAACACCATAATATATGAATCATTTAAACTGTTTGATATTTTAATAACGTACCCTACGTTGCCCAGATTAAAGATTTATTCAAAATTAAGTTTGCGAGAGGGAGATTCCATTACTTTGGAAAGCCTCTAACTCTTAAAATACTGTGCTAAAAATACCTTCGGGAACGGTGGTGTAACAACGTGTTATGATTAAAAATCGACAAAACTTTTAATATGTGGTAAAAAAATATTTTTTCAATACAGATAAGACTTTTTAAAAGTCCCTTTATTTAATTATGTAAGATAAACATGCATATTTGCATTATTTTAGTAAATTATCATGAAATCATGTCAGATCAAATTTGTGTGCGCTCACGCCGACGTATCATTGTCGACTGCAGTCCGTCTTTGTCTAACACGTGTTACGCGATTCTACCGTGCTCTTTGGATATTGTTTTCTCTTTCACCGAAATCCAAGCAACCGCGTCTCTGTCCTACATGAAATGTGTGGTAATGTCGTGCTTTTTCTTACTTGATTTAACTGCGACGTGCAATATTCACTAACCGAAAATACGAGAGTAATGAATAAATATATTTAATTAAAAAATTCGTACATTCATAAGAACTTAATTGAGTCATTTTGATGTGAAAATGAATACTTCATGATTACAAAAATTGTGTCTTTTTAGTTTTGGTACATAAGTCAGATATTTAATATTTTCTATAACGTGTAGACCAACGTTACACCACCGACAGACAGAAGCTAAACAAAAGCTAAACAAATGATCAAGATTCTATCTATACCTATAAAACTCAATGTCTGTTTGTCTGTTCTGTATAAAAATCAAATTGTGCATACTTATCCTTAAGAAACTAGCGGGTAACGAAGGTGACATTTCCCCCTCCCTCTTTACTCCACCCCTGCCTCTGATACATTTTCTATAGAAATCTACACCGTTTGACCGATCTGAATCAAATTGTGCATAATTATCTTTAGGAACAAGCGGCTAACAAAAGTGACATTTCCCCCTCCCTCATTACCACCCCTGCCCATGATACATTTTCTATACAAATCTGCACCGATCGACCGATCTGAGCCAAATTTGCATATTTTTTCTTTAAGACCCGGCAGAAAACAAAGGCCATATTTCCCACCACTTACCCACTTTCTGAGGGAAATGACATATTTATTTTCCACCAGGTTTTAAAGAATAAGTATGCAAAATTTGGGTCAGATCTGTCAATTGGTATAAATATGAATACTGAATATATTTGGGGAAGGAAGTGAGGTAAATAATAATAAATAATAATAATAAAAGGGAGGAGCAAAATGTCGCCTTTGTTACCCGCCGGGTCCTGATGGATAATATTGAAAAATTTGGGTCTGATTGATACACACATACGGTCATAGACAGACAGGAAGACATTGAGATTTTTAGGTAACAATAGACATATTTTAATTTTGTACAAAAAATGTTTCGGTTACTTTTACTGATACGAATTAAACCGGACGGTATTTTAATAATGATTTTTTGATAAAATATAGTCTTTCATCTATCAGGTATCAACATCAATATTAAGTTGCTTATTTAATCAATTTATATACGCTTCATGATGAAATTACGTGTCATATTACATAAATAATTGAAACATAAAAGAACCCGTCAATAAAGTTATCACTTTATTAATGACCTATTGTAACATCATGTTATTTTATATTAAAGAGGCTAGAAAATATTATTAAAAAATTCATTAAAGTTTAACTCTTTGTAATATTTCGACTTTCAATTTAACCCTGTATTTTATTTTCACCTTTATTTAAAACGCACCTTGTTGACGCCGTGTATCGAACCTGGTACATCCTACATGCTTGGAATAATATTTTTTAATTAGGTACAGATTTTAAAAATGGTAAAATTTATTAAATCTTGCATCTATCTTTCTAATAAAAGCTAAAAAACAACATAATTATCTAACATTGTCCGTTACTAACGCTAACACGATGCTACCCTGGATGACTCTAAACTCGCGGCCTAAATGTAAACAAAACGACATTAATGTAAAAGCGAAATTCAAACATGTAACAAAATACGTTATTTTTGATGGGTGATACTTAGTATATAATAATAGCCTAATCCCAATTATAATAATTCCGTTGTCTGTCCATCCGTCCGTCAGGCCGCCCGTTGGTTTGTCTGTCTGTCCCCGTAACTTTGCCTAAACTTGTTTTATAAAACTATTTCTTCTTTTTATAAATAACTATATACTTATTCTTTAGGAACCGATATGTGAAAGTAACGTCATTTTTGATAGGTTACGGCTAGCGTACTTACAAAAGTCGGTAATAATAATAATTTTTAACTAACTAACTAACTAACCATCACG
>JADDOH010019334.1:0-16117 GCA_016648135.1 Agrypnia vestita
ATATATTTAATTTAATCAAAGTATGTACCATTGCTATCTATGCGCTTTTGCCATCTCATAGGTAGTTCATCGATCCCTTTACTAAAAAAACCATTCGGACGGGAATCAATAAAATCTTTGAAGGCGGTTTGGACTGCCCCATCGGAGTTGAATTTTTTCCTTTGCAAGAAGTTATCCAAATTTCGAAAAAAATGGTAATCTGTTGGGGCAAGGTCCGGAGAGTACGGTGGATGTCTTAGACATTCCAATTGAAGCTCCTCTAATTTGGTAGCCGTCTGTTGTGCAGTGTGTGGTCTAGCGTTATCATGAAGCAGCAGTGGCCTAGAGCGATTAACCAGCCTCGGTTGTTTAGCAGCTAGCTTTTCCATCATGGTTTGCAGTTGCTGACAATAGACATCTGCCGTAATCGTCTGGCCAGATTTAAGAAAGCTGTAGTGAACGACACCAGCACTAGTCCACCAAACGCTCACAAGTAACTTTTTTGGAGTCAATTTTCGCTTGGGGCATGGTTTGGCTGGTTCGGCAGGGTTCAGCCATTGCGATGAGCGCTTCCGATTATCGTACAGGATCCACTTTTCATCACAGGTAATGATTCGATTTAAAATCCCTTCATTATTGTGCCGGTTGAGTAATGCAACGCAGCAGTCAACGCGCGTTTGTTGATTTGCTTCACTCAATTCGTGAGGTACCCACCTTTCAAGCTTTTTCACCTTACCAATTTGCTTCAAGTGGATTAAAACAGTTTTATCACTAACACCGCAGCCTGCAGCTAACTCGGATGTGGTTTGCGATGGATCCGCTTCCACAATAGCCTTCAATTCTTCATTATCAACTTTGGTCTCCGGCCGTCCACGGGGCTTGTTCTGCAGGTCGAAATTTCCAGAACGAAAACGTTGGAACCAAAAACGCACTGTGTTTTCTTTTGCGGCACCGTCGCCATACACATCATTAATCCTTCGAGCCGTTTCTGCAGCACTGGTGCCACGGTGGAACTCGTACTCGTAAATAACGCGATATTTCAAGTTTTTCATTTTGTAAACTGAGTGACGCAAAGAAAAAAACAATTGAGGAAAAAACAAATGAATTATAATTTTCAAAACACAAATACATGAGTAAATAGCTGTATAAATTTGGATTTGGAATTCCTAACCAAAGAGAAGATATTTGAGATCAAATTTGCCAGTACGGCAAAACGCCAATTTCATATGTAAGGACCTAATATATGCTGTATTCCGATTTTTTTTCCAAATAATTGGTTACGTAAAAGTCATGCTGCGATGTTCCCACTGCACGCCCCTGATAGGATTTAATATACTTATAATGTATGTAATATAAGTATATTATATTTTGTATATTTTCGGAATTTAATAAATAAAAAAATATGCGCTTAAGTGATCTCTACTGCATTCAGTCTGCTTTCTTTTGCCAGCTAGAAACATGGAGTTATGGCACCATCACATCAGTGTTGGTGCCATAGCTCCATTGGGTGCCGTAACCTTGATTGACAAGATTTGTCTGCAGCCCTCATAGTCCGGTGGGTATGACACTAGCTTCTCGTTTCGGGTTCGATGTTCGATGAGGCCACAAAACTCGTATACATGTGTGATTTCAACAAATGTGATGTTTTTTATAGTATAAATGAAATGGGAAGCGGGTGAAGAAGAAGACGTTTATAAATCCAGAAATATTTACGTCCCCACAAAATAGTTGGCCACTTCTGACCTAGACGATGACTGTTCAGCGTGTATTCAAGTAGTAAGTTTACCACTACTACCGGTGGAGCCCGGAAGCGCAGGACTATCTCACTAGGCGGCACGAGATGCCCTCAGGATAGTCCAAGTCTTCTCAGAACTTGGAAACTGCCGCGCTATATTCGTCTTGTGCTGCGGAACAGTTACAGCGTAACTCTACACATATCTACACTTTATGATATCTTTTATCTCCGTGTTTGTTTGAATTAGCCTTCATGCAGTTTACTTCTCAATCTAAGAACATTTGATGGATGTATAAAATTTGCTTAGCTACTTGGTAGAAAGATTATTTGCTACCACGCAAAGAAACCATTCGTCCTCATTTTAACGGAACTTTCCGGATTTTCAATTTATCTTAAACTAGCTGTGCCCGCGCGGCTTCGCACGCGTAGATTTTTAGTGCACTGTTTAGATCGTCATAGAACTTTCGCGAACTAGAACATTCTCCTTCCAGAACATTCAAAAAATTTATCGAATGTACAGGAACCTTCTAGACACACCGACACATTCCGCCACTCAGTTTAGAACCTTATAGAACTTTCGGGAATTTTCTAGAACCTTCTCCTTCCAGAGCTTTCTAGAGCAGGTTTTTCCGGAACTTTCTAGACTCACCGACACAGTCGGCGCGCCTATTTTGAAACAATCTGAAGCATTTGCGGCTTTCCCATAACAAAACAATGTGCTAGAAAGCACATTTTCGTCACCCACCCCCACCCACGCACAGCCACCCCCACCAAACTCGCATATTTTCGATGTGACACCAAGGGCTATCCACCACCGTAACCACCAGTGGGTGGTTGTGGCTGGTTGTGGAGAAAACTTGGCGGATAGGGAAACACGGGTTTCTTTTTATATATATATATATATATATTAATTTAATTAAATACAACGCGTGATAAAACAAATGACCTCACCTTACAAGCTTATAAATTCTTATGTATTATTCAAATATATTTTTCTTTTTCATTTATTGGTTTTCTTACAGGCATTTAATTAATAAATCTTGAAAAAAAAACAATTATTGATGTACAGAGCCTTGATATATATATTATGAAGCCATTGTCATCTCTTCTCTGACACTGGCATCTCATACCGGAGGTTCGGGTTCGATTCCCGGTGAGGTCACGTTATATCTACATATGTGACTTTCTCACGCCTAGGTGTTTTTGTGAAGTGTTTAGCTAATTGGGCCTCATGGCCCGTGGCAGGGTTAAAAATAAATATTTAAAAACAGCAATACTTAGGGCCGACTGTATCAATTTGGAGTATACTTGGCTCATCTTAAAATCTCGTTTAAGCTATAAATTATGTAGAATGCCACAATTTTTGTAGGTACTAACACAACAAAAAAATATATTACACACAATGATATTTATAATAAACTGTACGTCAATGGTTACACAGAGATAAACTTTAAAAAACCCGCGTACTTACTTTTTTACACAATTTTTGATTTTCCCGATGTTGATCCCTATACAGGCGTCTTATAGCTAGTAGCAAAAACTTTATAGGTGGTCTTGATAATGAGTCGAAAATGTTCAAACAAACGTGAATCATTAGTTATGGAGTAATGCAATGTCAAAAAATACATTTTTTTTCGTAAAAAGTAGAACTATCATTATATTTACTTGTAGCGATTATGAAAAATTCTGAGATATGTTGAGATCAGCAAAGGATCGAGATCGCTTAGAAACGGACGGTGTATATAGACTCGATTGTCAAGACTGCGATAAAGTATACGTGGGGCAAACCTCGCGTACCATTTCCAAAAGGGTCAACGAGCACAAACGGGCATGCAAACTCGGTCATCCAGAAAAATCAGCACTGGCTGAGCATTTTCTGGATACCGGCCATCATTTTGCATTCGAACCGAAAATCCTTGGAAAGCCTAAGAGTCACCATGCGCGTCTTATCAAGGAAGCACTAGAAATCTACAAGCATCCGATAAACATTAATAGAGATGATGGTCTCAAATTAAAAACATCTTGGTATCCGGCGCTTCAAAGTCATTCTCGTCGCAGACTCTGCAGAGATAGTGATCAGACAACAGATGAATCATACACACAACACAATACAAACACATCATGACTTCGGCACGGTATTGCAAGCCGATACTTAACCACAACACCAACATTCAAGACAACACATCAGCCCTGATGATGGACCCTGCAATGGGATCCGAAACGTCGGCCCGAAAGGTCGTAACAACACGGCATAATACCCCAGTAAACACAAACTTGAAGATGAAAAATTCATTCGCTTCAATCGTCAAATCAATCTAACCAAAAGTGTTCCTCTCTTCTTCTACTTGGAAATTCCGGGTCTTGTAATCTATTTACAGGTTTATTGTGAACTCGATATGTTTAATATACAACAATATTGGATGCCAAGGTGCATCTTTCTTCTGAAAGGTCGAGATCTGAAATGCCCGCTGCCCGCCCCGTACTCGTCGCGGACACATTCATGCATCTTCCGTCCCTTTCACGCACACGCAGATATTCGTCACATCAAGATTACATTGCACCTAAGAAATTTGCACTCAAACCAGCATCCAGGATAGAAATTTTAATAAAAGCTGGCCATAACCCGTAAAAATGACGTACATTTATTAACTATATTTTCGGCCGCCAGTTAAGACTAAGAACAACGCTATCCAGAGTAGAGTATTGACATTCCATTAGATAGAAAATCATACTTTTTTGCGTCCTGTACCTCATTATATTTGAGCCATCTCAGAGTTAGTGTACGTTAGTGACGGACATTGTTACAAAGCGAATTATATATTTTGATTAATGATTAATAGGTACCAATGGGTTGTTTCAGTTTCCAAATTTTTCCTCGTTTAGCTACATCAAAAAAATTATTTTTCTTCCCAAAAATAAAATCTGACGGGTTTGGTGGAAGTTCAAAAGGTCGTTTTAGCTACAACTTCCCAAAAAATACAAATCAGCCAAAAAAATTCACAAAATTGAAGTGTGTGCAGTTTGAAGTATGACATAATTTGAAGTGTGTACTTTAAAGTATAAAATTTGAAGTGTGCGATTTGATGTATGAAATTTGAAGTGTGTAGTTTGTAGTGTGCGGTACACTTACAAACGTGTGAAGTGTGCGCTTCACTATAATGAAGTGTACTACCTCGTAGTACAGAGCGGCCCCATCACACTCTCTTCTACAGGTAGCACAGTAAAGCGGAAGGATCAGATATGCACCTAGATTCGGATTTCAGAGCAAATGCATTCCGCGGGTTCCACTAATTCAAGGCAGAACAGCTCCAGGGCAACCCTCACCGTTCGCCATTACTTGATTTAATAGACGAGTCATGTTCGAAGCATTGAATCGCGTATTTATTGTGAGACATAATTGCGTTTGATAAGGCTGTCGGAACAGTAGGGCCTTTGATAGCCGGCGGACAAACGGATCGGTGATTCGAGATAGGAATTTATCTCAGATAACGCAAATGGAAAAGCATTAGAATGTTCCTGAAATATTATAATTTTACGTTCGTAATATAATATGTACGTAGAATGTAATCGTATTTATTTTAAAATGATTAAAAATATTAAACTTTTTAGTGCATGGGTACTGAGGTGAGCTGGTGATTGCTTTCAATGTGTTTATGAATGCGTTAAAATCTATTTATTTACGCGTAAAACAAAAATAACATTCTATTTTACATAATAAATAAAATTATTATTTCTTCTATAACCGCAAAAGGACTGTGGTAACATTATTTATCCAAATATGGAAATAAAAACACTTGTTTTTTATGTTCTGCCTTTATAATTTTCTGAGATTCGTTTTGCCTTATTATCAATCTAAATATTTTACATTCAATAAATACAAATTTTTGAATGTAAAATATTTAGATTGATAATGCCTTCATAAAGCGAAACTCTTCTCAGAAAATTAAAATGGTAGAACTATAAAAACAGTGTGTGATTATGGAGTTCTATAAACTTACCTCTGAAACAATAAACATTATTTATATTAATAACAAGAAAAAAGTTTGTATAAACCACTATTAATTTAATTACCAATATGTTTCTTCTTCATCGGGATACAAAGTATACTAATAATAAAAATGTCTACACTTAAATTTTTGGTAGGTATATTATATTGAATCCTAATGAAGGGACCATTATAGCGTCGAAACATGTTGATAATTCAATATATAGTAGTTTATATGAAGTTATTTCTTGTTATTAATATTAAATTATTACTATTATTATATTTATAAAAACTCGCACTTAATGGCGAATATTACTCATCCATCGTATATTATAATACGCTACAGATGGGTAATGTTGTACCTAGCTTTTGCTAGGTATAACTCTCTTTAAAATAAAACACAAATCACTTTGTTTTCACCATTTTATTAGATTATACAATCTACATGTATCGAGAACGATGTTCTCTTCATTAGAATTGTTTGTGTACTAAAAATTTAAAAAGTTAAACTATGCAAGTGTGTTACGGGTGTTACGGTGAAGAGGATGATGAGGGGTTGATGAGGGGAGGGGGGGGGTCGAAGGTGTTAATTATTAGGAATGTCATCTGAAGGGGATGGAATCTTAAGTGGAAAAATATTCAATAGTGGGTTGTGCACAAATTTAGTCTGAGTGTTTATTATATTAATTCAAATATAATAAACACTTAGACTAAATTTGTGCAAAACTCACTATTGGATATTTTTCCATTTAAGATTCCACCCCCTTCATATGACATTCTTAATAATTAACACCTTCGACCCCCCCCCCCCCCCCCCACCCCCCTCATCAACCCTTCATCCTCCGCTTCACCGTAAGTAACACACTTGCATGGTTTAACTTTTTCAATTTTTAGTACACGAACAATCCTGATGAGGAGAACATTGTTCTCGAAACATGTAGATTGTATAATCTAATAAAGTGGTGAAAACAAAGTGATTTGTGTTTTATTTTTAATGTCACCACAAAGTTCAAGCTTTCTTTCAGAAGAAAAAATATTCTTCGAACATTTAACTCTCTTTGTTAAATATGTACATTTCTCAACATTATTTCTGTCCTTCCGTATCGCATGTCAATGTGTAAAACAAACTTATTCATATTGACGGTTTTCCGTGTCGTATTCTATCACGTGAAAGTGTGCGATTATGAATATATCAAACAAAACGTATTATTCGGCTATCGTATATTAGTAGATTTTTTATGTTTTAAATAAGTAACCTTCAAATAATTTCTCCAATAAGAACAAAATGATTTTGTGGTGACTTTATTCATATAATTAATAAGAATATGAACCTACTTCGTTTTCATCACTAATTTGTTGAAAATAACGACATGTTTCGAGGCCAACGGTCCCTTCATCATCGAAACGTGTTGCTATTTTCAACAAATTAGTGGTGAAAACAAAGTATACTCTTATTAATTATATCTCAAATAATTTCCTGATAATATTGATGGTTTTTTTGTAGACTATACGAATAACTAACTTATCATCATGCGATTTATCTACAAGGGTAGGCAAAGAGCATATTATAGCGCGAAATTTTTTTGTTCTTCTTCTTTCTCTCGTACATTCTCTCGTACATTCAGGCTTCTATTAGGATCATCTTCAATGTTTGATTGTACCAAGATGTCTACAGACATCTTTATTTCTTGAGCCATCGTATCGCTCACGTCTTCGGGATAAGTCGACAAGTTTCCATTCGCAATTACTGCATTCAAATTTATGCATTCTGATTACATATTGCTACACATTGACGTATTATAATATAGACACGTTATTCTCATATTAGCCGGCTTTCATATGTAGCAAATATTGCATTGAAAGAGACGACTAAATCCAAGATAATGGTCCCATTGCATATACAACGAAAATGATTATTTCACTATATTATTGAATGTACTAATAACAAAATGAAAGATAATTTACGTATAAAAAGTAAGTATTAAATAAGATATTACACTTTAAAGTTTCGAAAAATGCACATTTCATAGGCAATATATGGGGATAGGTTAGGTTATTAGGTTTGGTTTGGTTAGGTTATTGGGTTTGGTTAGGTTAGGTTATAAGGCTTGGAATCTTTAATTTAGATTACGATTATTTTAGTTAGATTAAATTAACATGACATTAAATTATATAGTGAAATACTTATTTTCATTGCATGAACAACGGGACCATATTCTTCGATTATTCCAAAGAGACAACTAATCACGGCACACAAATGCTCTGCGTGTAGACAGAAAAATCAGGTAATTTGAAGTCACGGTGACTAAAATAACATACTCATTCTTACAATAGTGTACGATACTCTGTTCATTTTTCCGCGTAGCGTCGCGCCCGATCACAAAGAAGGTCCGTTCGATAACGAATGCAAGTAAGGCAATTTACCTTACTTTTGAGTTGCCAAGATTTCACGCTTGTAACATATCTACAGTTTATTATTTCATTGTTGCTACATACCAAATTGCCAATTAGACGGAATCTTATGGAGCGATTTAAAAATGATGTTTAAGGTTAGGTTAGAATTTTACAACCCCCTGCGTTCGTTCGCAGAATTCTGAAAGCTCACAGGAAATCTCAGGCAATTGATCTATCTCCTGTAAGTAATGCGAGAGCTACGCGGCCTGCGTTTCTTCAATAACACTAGAAATTCCACAGATAAATGAATAATTACTCTAGTAACGATATTACCAACAACTAATGGTCGATGTACACTTCAGCAATGTGCGCTAATATCAGCTTGGCAGATAATAACAACGATCTATGTACATAGCTACTTGCATAAAGTATTTTTAAGGCAAATGCACGCAGTTATGAGGCGAGTAGTAATCTATTTTGCCTACAAGCACAGGTACTCGGTCTTATTAAAATCTAAATCTACAACGTTACTAGCAAACAAAACGATTAAATTGGATTATAAATGCGCCCATACAAGTCAGTTTTTTTCTCCCGTTCTGTTCTAACGTTCGTTAAGAAGGTGCAATGTTTTTTTAAGCATATTAATAATAAAAGTGGACAATTTATACGAAATTATAGAAATGCTTTTTCAGAAAGGTTAGTTTTCAGTATTTTTAAACAATTTTTCTACTGCACTGTTCCGTATTATGGAAGGAAGAGAGCTCCACGCTTTTGAGCCTGCCACTGCAAATGCCCGTCAACTAAATCAGTCTTCTGGCATAGATAATGCTAAACGAATAATAAAATAGACTTTTTAAATAATAGATAAGAGTTTTTCTTAATTCGAGTTCCAATTTTCATTTCACAATTAATTTCATTAGACTATATATTATAACGATGTTATAATGCGTAAGGAAATAAGAAAACATATAAGGGCTCGAAGGGCTGCTGCTAAAAATCCTGTTCGCAACACTATCTCAATACAACGTGAATTATTTATTTATTTATTTATTTATTTATTTATTTATTTATTTATTTATTTATTTGTTTACGCCCATTAGGCTTTTACATAAAGAGTATAAAATAAATTTCAAAAAGCACATACATTAAACAATATCTGTATAGCACCAAAACATGAGTATAAAAGTTAAAAATATAAAGTAAATAGCGGCAATGTGTATAGGCTTTTACCTAAAAATATAACATAAAATTAAAAAGAACAAACATTAAACAATATAAGTTATAAGTAGCGAAATATGAAGTTTCAGGAATAGCACCAAATCATGAGTATAAAAATTAAAAATGTAGAGTAGGTAACGAGCAGCAATGCGTATAGGCTTTTACATAAAAAAATATATCATAAAATTAAAAAGAACATACATTAAACAATATAAGTTACAAGTAGCAAATTATTATTAAATTATAAACAGCTATACAGATATAGAGACTGAGAAGAAAAATGACTTGTTTGATACAGAATCTAAACAAGTTATCTACAAGGTTTTTTTTTAGTTATTCTATTACGCCTGACTTTTAGTTTCTCTATTCACTACAATTCCCTTTTCTATGTGATTCGGGAGCCCTGTGGAAAGCGACTCCAATTGCGACTTGGGCGACTCTAAAAATTTACCGATGCCGTGCTTCTGGACTTTTATTTAGACTGGAGCATTGTCGACGGTTCTGACTTCTTAGCCAATTCCGGTGTTGTCTCTGTCGATTCTCCTGGAGGTCCACTGCAGCCTCCAAGCGCTCTTTATAAAATACTAGATACCCGTACCGATGGACGCCTCTCAAAAAATCTTCTTTGAAGCGAACAATAAAATGTTTAACACACAAGCTTCGATCCACAAGATGTTTGTTTTACTTTAGTTGAATCTTTACACACAAAGATAATTTTTAATAAACAAACATAACAAACCCTTATGAAAGTTAAATTTAAGAATTTATTATTAGTTTGATCATAATTATAGGTCGATTTGTAAAAAATTGAGTTTTCATCGTACGTTCTCTCAAAATAAATTTCAATGAACTTAACACCATTCGAACAGATGCTTATTTACTCCAAATACAGCTAAAATATTTAAAAAGCAAGGAACTGTGGAGTGTAGAGCAAAAAATTCGCAGATCTGACCAGCCACTTTGAATAACTCGAAAGAGAAAAAATGCAATTTGATTGGGCACAAATGGACAGCTATAAAACAGCTGCCTAAAATATAAACAATAATACCTGTTTGATACATGGAATAGTTTGCCTGAAACATATGATGAGTTAAAAAAATATCTATTGGTAATTCTCACAATCTATCCTCTCACAATGCGAACAAACATTGCCAAATATGAACCTAATAAAAATATACTTAGAAGCAGAATAACGGAAGAAAATTTAGAATCATGTATTCAATTAAAAATAAAAAGCTGTTTGTCAGATATACTAAAGTTATCAAAAGCGATGTGTGGACACCGTTTTTATTAATTTTTAAGTAAAACATATCAAATCTTTTTTCCTCTAAAAATCCATATACATTATACATACGTATATTACATATGTGCGGCTATCAGGTACCTTTGTTACCCTGTATCCATGACAATTTAGCTCTTCTCGCTTGACAAACTGCCAACCCCTGGTCTAGGGTGTTCTACGGCTTTCGGGAGGCATCTGAAACGTTCGGAAAACATCTATAAAAATCTGGAAGATACGAGAATCTTCTCCTAAATATTGGAAAGGTCTGGGATGTTCGATACCTCAGTACATGGATATAAATACGGGGCTAGATCACGCACGAGTTGTTGTTATTGAACGCGTTTGACAGGCGATAACAGAAGCGAAGCGAGCCGCGGGCCGCGAGGCCAGGGCGGCCAATCGTGCGATAATTCGAGCGAATATTCTAGTGCAGTTCCTACTTACGTAGCGAAATAAACCGAAGCGAATAAAAAAAGCGAAGAAAGTATAAATAAATTAAATGTCAATTTACGAGTGAAAAATTACGAAATAGTGCTATTTAAAGAATAGCGTTAAGTTTAATAGTTTTAAGTGACTTGTTACAGTAAATAATTAATTAATCAATAATTAATAAATCAGTAATTAAATTCCAGCGTTTTCATTCATTCCTTCCGCAGCCACGACACGTGACAAAATTGTAACATAAATTATTATAAATATTGTATCGGCTTTGTCGTTGTTTGAGAGCTTGTGCGGGTCTCATGCAGTCAATTTCCACGTCTTGCCTTTGAGTTTTCTGAGACGAGGAACAATCGTGGGCTGATTGATGTTGAAATTATCAGGCAGCTTCCTTGTGGTGTGGCGCAACTTTCGTCCTTTCGCAGCCGCCACAATGCGCTGTTTATCAAAATCTAAAGGTCGAACCATTCCTAATTTGTCGTCTAAGCTGGTATTCATCCGTATTCTGAAAATAACAATGTCTGGATCTTTAAGATCTTTATCCCAACACTTAATAGACGATAATAAAAATTAAAAATGTCCTGACCGGATTTTGTAATTCTGCGGCTCAAATACACTGTATTAAAAGATGATATAAGAAAGATTGTTTCTTACAATCGTATTAAATTCTTCATCCACAGCGTCCAGATGCAATATCATGGCTAAACTTGTCATGACCGGTTTGGCGTTCTTGACATTTGACAGATAACAATTTACATCTTTCTCCCTCCCTCTATATCTACCTCATATAGAAACTTACAGAAACAAACCCCGACGTAAACTATGTCTCGTTTATTTTTAATTTTTATTATCGTCTATTAAGTGTTGGGATAAAGATCTTAAAGATCCAGACATATCTGTCAAAAAATGTCAAGATGGGAAGATTTGAATACGCGGTAACGCCGAACGCGTTCATGACAAGTTTAGCCATGATATTTCATCTGGACACTGTAGATGAAGAAATTAATACGTTTGTAAGAAACAATCTTTTTTATATCATCTTTTAATACAGTGTATTTGAGCCGTAGAATTAAAAATCCACTCTGGACATTTTTAATTTTAATTATCATCTATTAAGTGTTGGGATAAAGATCTTAAAGATCCAGACATTGTTATTTTCAGAATCGGGCCGATTACCAGCTTTGAAGCGACAAAGCATGCCCTTTCGCTAATCGTTGATAATCCGAAAAAATCGTTGATAATGGCGAAATGGCTGACCCTTTCTCAAAATGGTACAGCATAATAATGTGGCGTATATGCATTGACGTATTATAATATAGACACGTTATTCCCATACTACCCGGCTTTCATATGTAGCAAATTACGGCACACAAACGCTCTGCGTGTAGACAGAAAAATCAAGTAATTTGAAGTCACGGTGACTAAAATAACATACTCATTCTTACAATAGTGTATGATACTCTGTTAATTTTTCCGCGTAGCGTCGCGCCCGATCACAAAGAAGGTCCGTTCGATAACGAATGCAAGTAAGGCAATTAATTACCTTACTTTTGAGTTGCCAAGATTTCACGCTTGTTACGTATCTATAGGTTTTATGGTTTTCAGAGCGCATTTTAATTTCTTAACCTAATCTTATTACAGAATTATATCGAGACAAATGTCAATTATCAGAGTCATAAAAAAACGGCGGATAATTATGCATCAACCTAATACAAGCAGTACATTATTTCCATTAAACTTTTTATCGTATAGACTTTTTATTAGAGAACTCGTTATTTACGGCATCCTGACGTTATATAAATCCGTAAAAATGGTGGTCCGTACTAAACCGACCAACCAACGAAACATCACGGATAAATACAAAGCAGTGTGTGATCCGTGTTGCGTTACCCGAGAAAAATAACGTGGATCGGAAAAAATAGGGATGCCATCTGGTTCTACATAAGCCCCTGGTCATTGTAATGTGAGCACAGCTGCAATGCAGAAAAAATTATACACCTTTGTTGTTGTGAAGCATTTGGAAAGTTAATAACATTCACTAACGCCACCCGCGTATCAATCATTGGTGCTTTTATTTACAAAACTAATTTCAACTGTCCCCTGACTGCAGTGTGATTAGTTTAGTGTACAATTATCTGTAATAACAGTTTAATCAGCGCTGGGAGTTCCTTCGTGGGTAATTTCTCTGTAGTCTGTAGACCCGTGGTGCTCGGAGTTGAACTCCGCCTTTAATTAAGTGTGATCCTTGTCTTGTCCTTCCCTATTAGGGAGTGTGTCCTTTCCTCCTTCCCACCCAAATTCTATATTTACTCTTTTACCATGATCTATTTCTATGTTTGCTACATGTTATCTTACTGATTTATTTTTACCTGTATTTTAGGCTTTTCTTTTTCTTTCTTTGATAATTTACAATAAAGTGTGTTATGCGAAGGAGGTACAGTGAATGAACTATTGCAGGTCTCTCCGGGTCGCAGTCGCCCTTTACACCACGGGTAAAACTTACCTTTAGAGAAAGACATTGTCAACCTGGCGACGTGTTAGTAGGACCGATATGGGAGCTTTCGCTCATAAAACGGTCCTGGGAATGCGGTGGATGTCCATTCACTGTAATAACATTTAATAACAGTATTTCCTTCAACGAATATTGTGGCCAAAATATGCATTGAATGTCAACAACAAATGAAAAACACTAACACATTACCTTTTATTTATTACGCAAAAAGTCACTGGACATGAGTTCAGTAAGTTTATAGTCACTAAATGTTTCCCGAATATTTCACACACTTATGACTACACTGTTTCTTAATTCACACTAGCAAATTCCGTTCAATATTCCCACGCAGAAAAACTTCTCGCCCGCCGGTAGGAACTTCCTTTATTTATTATCGCCGGAATATACGCTGGTCACACTGCGCTGCGCTCCGTTGCCAATATCGAGTTGGTTAAACGTCACGAATGTTTGACTCAGCGTTGCGCGACGCCTTTGTGTTTATAGATAACTAAATGTCTTTCTCGATCTTTCGAGATTTTACGAGAGACTTGTGTAGCGTTCTACAGTGTTCCGTAGTGTTGCCGTCGGTATAACCGTGTGATAAATTTCGAAAGATTTCTACAGCGCGCAACTTCTTTTGGTTTCTAAAATCTCGTGACAATACTAACGAGTTCGTTCCATTCCGGCTCGTTAGCAAGTTGAATTTGTTCGCAATTCAAACAAAGTTAGCCAGCATTTTACTGTAATAATCACAACTTAAACAGTGCAGTGATGATTTTCATATTTCATAAAAATTACTGCATTGACAGCCGAATGTTTTACAGAAGATAGGTCAGAAATATTTAAAAAAAACGTTTACATACTTAACTGTTGACATTTCACAAGTGTAAACATTTTCCATTCAAAATTGAATGAGGAAGACTCGCCCAAATTTTTTGCTACTAGCTACGAGACATAATACAATATAAGGTACCGATAGCAAGATTTCGTCCAAACTATTCACGAATGATCTCGAAGATATATACGTTTAAAAATTAGCCTAGAAAAGTTGCAAAAAAACAGTATTGAAGAAATGCTGTCACACCTTCGGTTTGCTGACGACATCGTTACGGAAAGTAGAGTTTACGGAAATGGCTGAAATGCTACAAACATTGACCTCTCGACTAAATACCGTTTGCAATACAGTAGGCCTCTGTATGAATATTGATAAGACCGAGGTAATGACGAACCAGGAAAATCTTCCGCCAATTGGCGATGAAGCAAAGCAAATGGAATATATTGTCACGGGGTGGTAGAATTAGAAGAAATTACGCACTATCGAAATCTCTCAAAATGACTGGACTATTGTCGTAAATGCTCGAAGCATCGAGAAGACGATAACCTATATAAAGGAAACGACCGGCTATTGGGCAATCAATTGTGTCAAAGTCAATTGACAACGAAAGTCCAAAGACAACGCGAAGTCGCTAGAGCGTGATGATTCCAGCGATAGATATTCGGCGCACGTACCCACCGAGGATCGAGAAGTTTTTCTAGGCCTAAATTGGACGGAACATTCTCGAAAGTGATCGAAGCGATAGAAACAGCGTAATTAGTGCGAATTAAGAAACTGTATAGTAATAAGTGTGTGAAATGTTCTATAAACATTTAATGACTGTGAATTTAAGAAGAGTGCTCCGATTTAATTCGTGTCCAGTGACTTTTTGCGTAATATATAAAAGTTTAAATTGTTTTTTGTGTTACGTTTGCCCCCCACAGACACGACCCGTGACAATGTTAACCAATAAATCTAGTGTAGTGATGCAACGAATACCACTTTCTCGAATACGAATACTAATATCAAACCTACTTACTATTCGGCGAAAACGAATACGAATAATTCAACAAGTTTATAAATAATACACCACTGCTCCTTTTTTACTAGGAGATTTAATAATTAAAATTTACCACCGACAAATTTTTGTTCAAAAAGCACAACATTTGTAACTTCTCAGGCGTTAGGCGATTTCTTTTAATACATTCCCAGCGGTCGAAAATAATCTTTCTGAGGCGACAGTAGACGGCTTTAATGAAAAATACTTTTGGGCCAGTTTTTTGCCATGTAATTAGATTAAATTTGAAATTATTTTATAAGAGTTAACATTTATACACACAACGGAAATAAAATGGAACGAACAATACGTATAACAAAACAAAAACTACATGAAATGAGCACCTAACCTTATTAATAGCCCAACGAAACTAGATGAAAGAACTCATGTTATGCTGTGAATCATGTAACAATTGACAACTTGAGAATGAAACAAATCCATTCATTCAATTATTATATGATCACACTACATTAATTAATTATTTGTATTAATTAAAATTAAAAATTAAATAGCATGTCCCCAAACAGCAATTGTATGCTGGTATAAAGGGACAGGAGATAAAGTAAAATATTAAATACACATATTAAATATTAGCACATTGATTTGTTAAATATGTCTCCTCCCCAACACGAGTCCCTTCAACTGTTTATTGAATAGTTCTACACTATTTAATTATTTTATGGAATTGGGGTTTCCATTATAGAAATCGATCGCAGTGTATAAA
>JADDOH010019335.1:0-18909 GCA_016648135.1 Agrypnia vestita
AATAAATTATTAATACAAATAATGTATTTGATTAATATTACTACCAACATCTCGGTTATTTGGATGTGCTAGGTTTCATGGTCTCGGTGTCAATGGTTTGATGAGGTATAAGAAGTGTTTTTGTGTAATACATAAAAATAATAGAAAAAACATAATAATATTAACACCTGTTGTAGCTTATGTTATTGCTTAATATTGTAATACCTCACCTTTATTGTATGTAAAGGACGCTAAATAAACAAATAAATAAAAATAATAATAATAAATTATATAAATAATATTTTTAAAAAATCATCAATATATATAATATTACAGTGACAATACTGATTAACATAAACTTGATACAGTACAGCACACAAATAGCTAAGAGCCAAAACAAATACTGAAGCAAGCATTCACAACAAAACTTAACCGAAAAATTTTAAATAAAAATAATAATAAAAAATTATATAAATAATATAAAAATAGAATCATCAATATAGATAATATTACGGTGACAATACTGATTAACATAAACTTGACACAGTACAGCACACAAATAGCTAGGAGCCAACCCAAAACAAAGACTGAAGCAAGCATGACACAAAAACAACTTAACACGAAAAATTTTGAATAAAACTAATAATAAAAAATATATAAATATATCTAAAAAATAGAATCATAAATATAGATAAATATTACGGTGACAATAATGTATTATGAACATAATGATGACACAGTTAAGCACAGAATAGGCTAGGAGACCAAAACAATAATTGAAGCAAGCATTCCCAAAAAAACTTAACCGAAAAATTTTAAATAAAAATAATAATAAAAAATTATATAAATAATATAAAAATAGAATCATCAATATAGATAATATTACGGTGACAATACTGATTAACATAAACTTGACACAGTACAGCACACAAATAGCTAAGAGCCAAAACAAATACTGAAGCAAGCATTCACAAAAAAACTTAACCGAAAAATTTTGAATAAAAATAATAATAAAAAAATATATAAATAATATAAAAATAGAATCATCAATATAGATAATATTACGGTGACAATACTGATTAACATAAACTTGACACAGTACAGCACACAAATAGCTAGGAGCCAAAACAAATACTGAAGCAAGCATTCACAAAAAAACTTAACCGAAAAATTTTAAATAAAAATAATAATAAAAAATTATATAAATAATATAAAAATAGAATCATCAATATAGATAATATTACAGTGACAATACTGATTAACATAAACTTGACACAGTACAGCACACAAATAGCTAGGAGCCAAAACAAATACTGAAGCAAGCATTCACAACAAAACTTAACCGAAAAGAAAAGAAAGCGCAAGTAAACGAGCCCACGGTGGTGCCGGGACATTTCGAGACGCTATTATTTGACAATTAATTTCCCAAGTAGCTACGTACATTGCTGAGATATTAACACTGAGATTGCCAAGTTCGCGGAAGTTGGAACACCTCATTCCAGCCATGCAGACCCAGAACTGTTGCGTAAAATATATAAAACGTACGCTTTCCAATTAGCGAAGTTGACACGTGTAAAACACTTAGAAATTTCTATAATATGATGTATACCACGATGTACGCAGACTATCTACATCTTAAATATTTCCTGTCTACATTTTACGGAACTTTAGTCAGGGGCGTACGCACAAACAATTTTTTTTATATTGTATTAGAGTATTTTTGTCCTCATTTTTTTTATCCATTTCGCATGCCATTAAATGTTCTAGTACGCCGATCAACTACAATAAACATAAAAAACACCTAAAAAAATATTTTTAAAATTTGAATTATCGATTAAAAATGAGAAGATTGCTCTATTCATAGTGTAACAAGATGGTAAAAGAAATTACGTACAGAACCCCTCGTAGATAATATTTATGTCGATGACAAAAATAAGATCGAAGTCTTTAGTACCTTCTAGGATACGCTTCCAAACTCTGTAATTATCTATAACTTTCGTGAAACATCTACAAACGTCTGGAACATTATTTTTAACACTAGGAATTGTTAGGAAGAATGTTCTCGAGGATTCTAAAAACCTACGTGTTGCGTATAAAATGCGGAACCAGCGCTGCGTAGCCATTCGTTGTTTTGACGTTTCTCCGGCGCGATATCAGCAGCGGAACACATAAAAAGAGAAAAATTACGGCAGAATCACATGCTTTAGAACAATGTCATTATAGATTATTTTAATATTCATTGAAAGGGATACATACAAATTGACTTGTTCTTTTATTATTGTTTGATTATCTACATCAGTTTTGATAATCTCTAGCAGTTCAAGCGAATTTAATCTAAAGCCTTTAGTTACGAAAACAATGGAATTGGCGAAAAATAATAATAGTGAACCGACAACAGATGTAACAAACACCTAACACAAGACAACTCGTGACAATGCATGTTTTCAACGCGGCACGGTATTACCAGGCAATACTTAGACAACGACACACCCTTCCTTTGGCACGGTATTGCAAGCCAGTACTTAACCACAACGTCATCAACACACATTACAACACATCAGCTCTGATGATGAACCCTGACATGGGATCCGAAATATCCCAGAAAACTACAAGTATGTTTTAATTTATTGTGATATTCTTGTCTTGTTCGTCTTTGTGCTGGGTTTCTTCCAATAAAAGATCTTGTAAACTCGTAATTTATTGGCGGTAATAATACGTTTCACAGAGATACGGTGATAACGATGAACAATAGCGATCGGTCTCGATATAATGCAAAAAAGCCCTTTCACTCGCACAGCTCGCCCTTATATCCATTTATCCTCTCTGTCATGCTATGTCTCTTTTGCGCATCGCGACATACGTTCCGCAGATTCATTACATTTATATATAAATAAATCACGTGTATAAGACCACTTTTGAATTTGAGTATACACCACTAGTTTCGAGAACTACAGATGTTCTCATCAACAGTAAATGGAGACCCACTGCATTCCCAGGACCATTTTATGAGCGAAAGCTCCCATATCGATTCTACTCACACATCGCCAGTTTGACATTTTTTACTCTAAAGGCCTTCTCCATGCCGCGTCATGTAAAAGGCGACCCTGCAAAAGTCCATTCACTGTCCCTTTCCCACAGTAAGAAACTCTTTATTAAATGAAAAATAATGTTCTCATCAACAGGTGAGAATTAAAACTAATAAGCATTCTAATAAAATACCTTAGGTACTGATAGAGGTGGGTGGGTTATGTGTGGGGGAGGTGGTAGACAGGGGTAGGACTTGATTTACTGGAAACAAAAAGAGGAGGGGTGAGGAGTTTTTGAATTATATATTCTTAATTGAAGTTTTTCCAGAATTAAAATTTTTTTGAATTTCTAAATTTTCGAGATAATTCATTATTTACCCTTTATGGGTGAAATAATTTAAATGTATGTAATTTAAGCTAGTGTTTTATTTATACATAAATTCTACATTCTACATCCACATTCCACAACGTCAGTGCTAAATCAATAAATAATATACAAGTGTGTTTTTATTTTCATACATTTTATATTTTTTTCATACGTTTTTCATCGTGTGATTGTGGGTTCTATAAACTTAGCTCCGAATCAATTAAAAATTGTTCATTGAAGAAATAATTAAAAATGAAAGTGCGCCTACGCCACTGCGTCTTTGTGTCCCGCCCAGAGCTTTCACGTTTAATGGCAGAATCGTTTAAGTCCTCGTTCTGCTGTACATTTGTTCGGCGGCGGCTCGCGGGCCGGGGGCGGCGGGGAGGGGAAATCACATCCTGCGTCACGAGAAATAATACCGCCCGCCATATTGCGGTTTCTGAAATTAAAGCACACATTCGTTCAAAATAATATTATTGCGTTTCGCTGATGTTCGTTTTTATGCCAAAGCCCCAATTCGCCGTAATCCGGATGCGGCGTATGTTGGTCACGTGCCTTCAATTTAATACTACCGGTACAATGGAAAATTGTTCGCATTTTCATTTCACATATTTGTATTGAATTTTAACTGATATCAATTTCGTCGTATACTAGTTTTACTGCTCGCCTCATCCGTGATTTTTATATATATTCCTTTAATACTGATTTCATATTTTACTGAAAAAAAAACTATGCCTGCAAAAAAATAGACTCGTCAACACATTCAAATAATTATTATTTTCAATATCTATTTTCTTATCTAAGTCGGCAAGAAAAATTGCGGTGTACCCCAGAAAACACTTACCAGAAAATACAAAACGTAATCTGTCTTATTTTTTGACAGTTGATTGAAAATTTCAAAGCTTCACATCTCGTGATGAAAATGACGCGAGCCGAAAATGGCCGCATTATTCTATTTGCTGCACATTTGAAACACTATGCACCACAGTACATCGTTCGAGAATTTTTCCTGTTTCCGATAAACAGATTTACCGCTTTATTATTATGATAAATAAGTAATCCAAAATCAAGTTTAATTTTTTTTCGTATTATATTTTGGACCCATCTTTTTAGGACATGAGAAAATGGAACAAGAAAATGGATGTTGTGTAGTAGTAGTGACTTTTTAAATGATGATGGCGTATCTGCAAAATTATCAGCTTCGATGTTAGGGTCAACATAATACATATCATATGTGTTCAGAAAAATCCAAAAAAGTTCCAAAAAAAAATGGATAGTCAGAATAATAAAAATTTGATAAATTAAACCTCAATAAATCAAACAACAAAAATAATTTTGAAATTAAAAAATATTGTATTAAATCGTTCCCTATCTTCATTCTTTCTTCATGTTAGTATTTACATATAGTGGTCTCAATCAAAGGGAACAAGACATACATATTATGAATTTTCACATGTTTCGGTCCTAAATTGCCCTCACTATCTTTTTTTCTTCACTTCCAAACATTATATCTTAAAATATAAAAATCATTTATTAGTATTACTAACTTATTTCTGCTTCGATGAAATGATATATTGTTATAACTACATTAGTAAATAATATTAAGCAAATATATTAAAATATAATCAAAATTTATTTTATAATACAATGAATATGGTCATAAATAGTGAATTATATTCATCTTAATTTAAAGTTACAAAATGGATAACGCCATTTCAAGGTTTACCACATAGTTAACACAACAAATAATCGGGGCTGCTCTCATTGGTTTACGTTATCAAACAATCATGTATTGACATTGTACATTTCGTGATGAATATTATGTATATGAAATAAGTACATAGTTACTTTTATTATTTTAAAAGTTTGTATCGATCAGCTTGTTTCACATACCTACACCTACTTATTTCGTCCGAAGTGTTCAAAAGTTAAATTAAAGCTACTATTTCTGTTACAATGAAAGAAATATTGATATTTGACAGATATTTTAACCATTCTCATAGAAATTTTACGCGTACGTACAATTTTATTTACCTATTACTAATACTATTACTAATATAATCTTATTATCACGATAAAATGGGGGAATAATATAAAATTTTGCGAAAATTCTTCAAGTGAGAACTATGAACAAACATAATAATCTACAAACCTTATGTATTACACTCACAAACAAAAGACAGAGACAATCATTCAAAGTCACTTATGAAATCAGAAATTGCCTTGTTTGCATTTTTTTTCAATATTTTTGAAAACGTTGGACTATCACTATAGTAACTAATTTCGAATATGAAAATTTCATTCCATTCAATACAAGTCAAATAAAATAATAAAAACCTTCCAACTCCAATTGGAAAATAATCTAATTGGAATTTCTGCAAGGTTTTTATCATTTTATTTCACTTGTATTGAAACGAATGAATTTTTCGTAATCTATATAATTTACTGTATTGATAGTTCAACGTTTTGTAAAACATATGTCAGAAATATTGAAAAAAAATGCAAACTTTGATATTGCAAAACTCCATAACTATTGATATTAGAACGTGGCTGCTTGAACATTTACGACTCACAATCAATTCAGAAATACAGTCTTTCGAGGTTAATGTTTTCTAAATAACCTTGTCTAAGGTTATAAAATTACCAGCGTGGCTTCAATTTTTTTTCCATTTCTGTGCTCCCATTTATTTCCTGTGTATTTATCTGGTTATATTTGCCTTCATATATATTATATGAAGTCAAATATAACCATTCAAGAGTTCAAAAAAGTTCAAGGGAAAGAACTTATTTGATACTCCCAGAGTGAATATGAAAAACACTGAGAGAAAATAAAGTAAACACCTGTATAAAATCCGGGCCTTCGCTCGAAAACCCAAAGCCGAATTTTTATGAAGTTACGGGACTGACGCGGATTATTTGTCAACAAAATATTTTATAATACGCAAGAGATCAACAGATGTATTATATGAATGTGTCTCCTCTTTTATTACAGAGTCTTTGATGTTTTATATTGCAAAAAGAATTTCATTTCTAAATCCAAAACGCAGTTAAATATTATACGTTTGACGTTAATGAGGGGAATATTA
The DNA here is from genome assembly GCA_016648135.1 of Agrypnia vestita. Classification (NCBI taxonomy): domain Eukaryota; kingdom Metazoa; phylum Arthropoda; class Insecta; order Trichoptera; family Phryganeidae; genus Agrypnia; species Agrypnia vestita. The sequence continues at coordinate 6,459 of JADDOH010019335.1, forward strand.
ATAAACTACCTGTAACCCGACAAAATTTGTACTTTTACATTCGGTTCCTAAGGAATAAGTTTTTATTTAATTGTAAAAAAAATAAAAAAACAAAAAAAAAACAAAAAAGAAGAAAAAAGGAAAAAAAGAAGTTTTAAAATTATTGATTATCTGCAAATCGATTTATTCATTATGTGATTTACTGATTATACACGCGGATTTATCGTACATATATTTTGTACCGTTTTAATTGTGCCAAATAAAATTAATAAAAGATTTATATAACTTGACTCAGACCCCTCCCCCCCTTAACGTAGCCCAGCGTAACCTTCAACCTAACCCCCCCCCCCCCATTGGACTGGGGCCGCTCAATCAGCGCAAGACAGGGACGAATGGAGGCGGAAGAAGATGAGATGAGATGAAAAATTCATGTTTGCCTAAAAATCACGCTTCAGTGTACTCACTGACTGAAGACGAGCATGAGAGAACAAATACTAGGCAAAGAACGCACAAAGAAGAAATGCGTGACATGAAGAGATTAGAAGCAAAAACGTTATTTTGCATATGACGAAAATACAGGTCGACGTAGGTATTTGAATATATTAAGCTGGCAAAGAATGTCAAATGCATAATTGATTTTGAAAGCATGTTTGTGCGTTTTAGAAATAAAAAATCCAAATAGTAGTAATTTTATAATTTTTAAAAGTTTAATCTAAATTATATATAAAGCTGCCCGCTGTGCCCAGCAGCGAGCAATCGGCGACAGTCGATTACAGATGCACAATGGCCGCGCAGCAGCCACTATCGACCGCCAAGCTATCACTTTCGGCCTTGCAACAGCCACTGTCGACCGCCAAGCTGTCAATTCGGCCGCGCAGCGGCCAGTAAAGCCTTCCGCAGGACCCAGCATCAAGCAATCGGAGATAGTCGATTGCTTAACTGCTAGTCATAATTATTTTTCGTCAAAAAACCGCCCTCGACTTATAGACAAGTATGTACGGTAGGTATTATTCTACAATTTTGTAAGACTTTTATATATATATATATATTGAAGAATGAATAACTATTTGCATTATTGTATAATATTGAAAAATATGTAGTAATTTGGACATGTCTAATTATATAATAATCGACTGCAAGTTATGGAACTTTCATAATCTCTAAACAGTAAATGTCCCAACCGCTTCTCGGAACTGTTTTAGGAGTTGGTGCTCCCACATTGCAATTTGGATTAGGGCCAAAAATGTATATTCATTTTCCTAGACCTCGCTAAAGGGTTTCGACACGATATTTCATTCATAATGTAAATCGTAAAATTATTTTAAAAAATTTAAGTACTTCAAGGGAAAAATGATTTGTTTAAATGTTATTTTGCTGGCAGGAACCAAGGAGTAAGTAATTATTAAAGATGTTACATTCAAAGCGTCCTGTCAATAACTCGGGGTGTCGTAAGATAACGTACTAGGTCCGACACTTTTTTAATACACATTTATGACCTATGCAATATCGTTCATGGAGCATCAAATGTTTTTCCGATGATCAATTTCAAGCTGGTCAACGATTTTTTCAAAACCGAAAAATATATCAATATTGCTGAAATATTGTTTAAAATTTATTGAACACCTTAATAAACTAAATATCTCATTTTAAATATGTATGTAAGTAAATGGATTAGATACCCTCATTTGAAGCCAAAATTATTGGTCCTGCCCAACATATTTAAATTTTCTAGTAATGTTCTTTAACACTCGTTCCGAAACGGGTAGAACTAATGATATGGAGCTGGTATTCTTTGTACCTAATCCTCAAAAATATCCTAAATAGTACAACACCCAAGGAAAATAAATAATAATGTGTAATGAGACAGTCAAAAGTAGAAAAAAAATGTTTTTCCTTAGACAATCGGTAATATTCTATACGATACGCTTACTTAATTTTGCTTGCCCGGCTTCTGTCAGTCAGGCGATTATGAGTCATGGGACGTCAAAATGCAACTGTTTCTTATAAAATTACGAAAAATTTAGTAAAATATTCTTCGCATTGTATAAGAAATATAATTCAAAATATTATAGAACATTTTCAAACCATTAGGTAACTATACTTAATTTTCGACCTTCCGATACCCGAAATAAATGCCTACGGGAGAAACAATATAGCGTCTTGTGTTAATTTTTGACAGATAAAAAGAAATTTCGTAGCGTCAACTTTCAACATTCATTTGATGAAGCAAATGTTGTTGAAAGTTGAAAATAATTGCGTTGGCTTAGGTATTCCAAACGGAATATCTAGACATCATGATGTCAGAGCGCACTTAGAGTTTGCAATATTCTGGGCAAACAAACTTTCCGCTTAATAGGTAATTAATATAAATATTTTATATACCTATACCTACCTACATGTTAACATTAACACAGTTCAGTAGGTATACATGTTACAAGGATTGCATATCCCAATTATAATAATTTCGTTGTCTGTCTGTCCGTCCGTCCGTCTGTCTGCTGTCTGTCTTTCTGTCCCCGTAACTTCGTGAAACGTCCATAACTTTTTTATAAAAAAAATATTGTTTCGAAAAAAAAATTACTATAAAAAAGTTAAGAATTTCGCACGAAGCTACGGGGACAGACAGACAGTGGGAGGGACGGACAGACAGACAACTAAATTATTACAATTGGAATAGTAAATGTTTCCTGAGTGGATAGAGTTACGAACGTTGAAATTCTCCGACGTATGGAAAAAGATCAAGATAAAAAAACTCGAGTGTCACAAACATATGATAAAACCAAAGTATAGTCTAAATCCAGGGTAAAATAGGTGGAAAAAGAAACGTAGGAGACTGAGATGTTCCGTGCGGCGGTGAATAGAGTCGTGACCGCCAGAATGATCGCCGACCTCCGATAGAAGATGACACTATAAGAAGAATATTCAAATAACAATATACTCGTCTATCTTTATTTTCATGCATTTACATTATAGGTACACAGATGAATTTTAAAATACTTAGACTGCGACGTCGTATTGTCATTAAAATGTGTCGAACCAAAAAAAATCAAATGTTTCAAACTTATAATTTTTTCCTCACTTTTCTTAATGTAATTGTGTAATAATTTTTAATTTTTTCACGTATTATTTTCCTAATATTTTAGGTCGCTAATAAGGGTTTAAGTAAAATGCACACATACACACCGTTGGTTCGAACCCCTTTCCAGGACACCAGCAATTTATTCCTATTTTTATATCGCAAGCGTTCACCATTGTTTTAAAATAGTAAATTATATTGATACAACACGTATTCCGTGTTGGCATCTCTATTATTTAAAAAAAATCCTCTTTCAAATTAACGAACTCAATCTGACCTAACCTCACCTAATCTAATCTAAACTAAACATTTGAGAGTATCGCCGAACTAAACATCTGGAACTAGACAACTGTCAAAGTTAGTTTCGATGACAGTAATAAAAACAAGTATACTTTTATCTGTTAATATATATTTTCACTAGTAGAAATATATGTCTACTAGTGAAAATGTCCTTAGATATGATGAAAATATGCATGGTTGTGATGTCATAGAGAAGCCAGTTAAAATATTTTTTCACTGAAAATATGCTGCTTATGTAACATATATGTAGGTTCACAGTGAGGGCGGACCTATCGCTTACCCAGGACCGTTTTATAAGCAAAATCTCCTATATCGGTCCTGCTCATTCGCCATCAGTTTAGCATTTTTTTAATGCTAAAGGCAACCGTGCGACCCAACGTTGCAAAAGCAGGGCGGAGCCCCACGGCGACCATAATATGCCCTCATTGTCTCGGCACTTCGCTTCTTTATTTTTTAAAAACAAATACCTACATATGTATTTATGTACAAATACATATACGTGTACAATAAGCAAAAGACAATTGTAAAAGGATCAAAAGCAACAACGTGTAAATATATTAAAATGACGAAAATCTGTTGATACATGTACAATACATTGTAATCGTGGGGATTAAACGGGTTAAACGCAAATAGGCTGGAAAATTTGAGGAGATAAGAAAAAAATACTTCTTTTAGGGTTAATAAAAAGGCAACACGAAAATAAGTAGGTACCTACATGTGTAGGTACACAATTGTGGAACCTCCTGGGTCAACATTTTTATGACACGCTCATTTAAAGCGTCTCGAATGGCCGGATGGCCGGAAGCCCAAAGGCGGCCGTGGTGTCTCAAACAGTCAAGATTTTGTTCCGTGCGGCCGTAATAATATTTGTGCGACGTGTTTCCACGAGGAAGTGGGCCTTGGGGGGAGATACGGCTTCCGTACCTTGAGTAGCCGTTTTGGGCCCAATTGGTGTCCGCATTGCGGCCATAATTATTGTTCAGTTCCGCCCAAATCCACTCTGCTCCTGAATTTACACAACCTCTGAATCCTCAAGAGCGTCGGTTCGAAAACAGTGCTTTTAAATTACATCCAATGTAAGAAATCTACATAAGCAATACATCCATTTTGTAGTGACCACAAATTGTACCAAGCGTAACGAATACCTAATAATAACAGGTATATAATAAAGACCACCAATACATACAGGGTATCTCATAGCTCGTAGAAAAATCTTTACAGGTGGATTCCTGTCATGATAAAGAGTCAAAAATATTCAAGCAACCATGACCTTATATCAATAATTTGGAGATACGCAAAATCAAATTTTCATTTGTTTTCAAAATTTCTTACTTATTTTTTGTAAAAAGTTGAACTATCATTATAGTAACTTATATCAATTATGAAAAATTAATTCGCTCCAATAAAATTCAAATAAAATGATAAAAACCTTTCAAAAAATTCTATTTTGAATTTTTGCAAAGTTTTTATCATTTTATTAGGCGCGTATTAGGCCGAATAAATTTTTCAAAATCGATATAATATTGAAAAAAAAAACAAACTTTGATATTGCATATCTCCATAACTATTGATATTAGGGCATGGTTGCTTGAACACTATCGAATCATTATCAAGACAGGAATCCACCTGTAAAGTTTTTGCTACTAGCTATGAGACACCCTGTGTAGTTATGATTCATAGCGTTAGCGCAAATATATATATATATATATATACAGGGTGTACCAGAGCTAGCAGCAGGAACATTGCTGGTAGATTCCTGCCTATGTTATGAGTCTAAAATGTTCAAACAACCATGACCTAATATCAATAGTTATGGAGATATGCAGTATCAAAGTTTACATTTTTTTTTTCAATATTTCTGACTTATTTTTTGCAAAAAGTTAACTATCATTACTGTAACTTATATCGATTATGAAAAATTCATTCGCTTTAATACAAGTCAAACAAAATGGTAAAAACCTTTCAAAAATTGAAAAAAGTTATTTTTTGCAATGTTTTTATTATTTTATTTAAGTTGTATTGAAGCAAATGAATTTTTCATATTCAATATAAGTTACTGTAAATGATAGTTCAACTTTTTGCAAAAAATAAGTCAGAAATATTAGGTCATAGTTGCTTGAACATTTTAGACTCATAACATAGTTAGGAATCTACCGGCCAAGTTTCTGCTGCTAGCTCAGGTACACCCTGTATATACCTATATTATTTAGCACTATATCTGTAACGTAAACACGCATAAGACATTCAAGCTCTCAAAGATTTTAACGCTATTTGACTTGGGATTCTACTGTTCAGGCAGTCATTGTGTCGCAATCTTACTTATATCAAATTATAAGTAAAATTTTGAGAACCAGAACAACTTAAATCCACTAAAATGCCAAAATATTTCACAAAACAAATAAAATTATAAAAAGTGTCCTCTGAAAATATAACATGCATAAAATTAAAAAAATAAGAATTATTTGAAAACAACTGATAAAGTGCGTTTTTAAATAATGAGCTTTTTGGTCTTGTTAAATAATGAGCTTTTTGGTCTTGTTAACTCGGCACAATAAACACTCCACATTATACAAAATTACAAAAATGATTCATTTATCGTCGAACGTATTCATATTACGTGATTATTTAGGAAACATTTTATTTCTGAAATAGTTTTCTATTCTTTCTATCTAATCTAAAACAAATCTGAAATAATAAAAGTTAAATGTATTTATTTCCTTTAATACATATAACTTTTATTATTTAAACGATACTAATACTAACTAATAATGCATTTCTATAATGCTTCTTATAAATAATCTAATAATATAATTGCAGCCCATGAACGAAACGACTTTCTTGGCTTTTCGGGTGTTCACCTATAAGAATTTTCATCAAGTTATAACATAAAATGCTAGGTAAATGAGAAAAGTACAACATTAACACTAAATTAAAATTCAGGTATATTTTAAAATTAGACTGCCATCTATCAAAAGTTTGTACAAGTTATATTGCTTATATGGTAACGCATAAACCTAATCTTCATTTTGTATTTACTGTAACTCTCCACTGTGGACATAGATGTCATTCATTATGGATTTTCGTTCTGTAAGGTGAACAGTATTTATGAAATATGTACAAAATAAAATAATAAAGCTATTTTATAACCAGCCATTAAGAGAAACACAATAAAATCACAAAAATTTCAAGTAAACGTTCAATTTCCATAACCATATAAAGTTTATATTAAACATTGAAGGATTAAACAATTCATGTGCATCGCCTCTTGATTAAATTTAAATGAAGGGAACAACATAAGAATGTCATGATGTTAATCATTTAACTATTTCCAAATACGTAAATGAAGTGAATTTTTCAATTTTTCTATTTACTTTTAATTGGAATGCAATTGTACGCGCGTGTACTTTTTAAAATGATGCCCATATTCAATTAACTTTGTGTATTTTTCAAAGATCTTTAATACGGGTAGGTAAACCTCTTTCCATTTAAGAAAAATAATTGAATTAGTACATGTAAGCCGTGCGTAGACCTCTTTTCATTTAAGAAAGACAATCGAATTAGTATATGCAAGCCGTGCGTACGATTCATCTGTGTTGGTGTTTACGGATATAAACACCAACACAACGAAACAACGTGCCTCGTACGCACGACTTAGGCCCGGTTGTTTCAAATTCGATCAAAGTAAGCGTAGAGTTTAAACTGAAATTTTATGTTCTCCACCAATCAGACGATACGTTTTCGTAAAAATCTATGGAAAGAGGTCTACGAAACACATTCTTTCGTTGCGTTGGTGTTTATATCCATAAACACAACAAAGCGAAACAATGTGAGTTAGACATTTTAATAATCTTCATAGAATTATTTTTTTCTACGGAACTTTAAATACCCGTTTTGATAGGAAATACGTGGGTTGTCAACAACCTCATTGTTTATTATTTATTTGTGTATAAATTATGATCAAAATTAGCAAGAATAGATGAACGGTTCAAAAATTTTAACAATTTATTTCACTCGCCTCCTGGCTCTATGAAACTTTTAGATATTATTTTACCAAACCATACGAGGAAGCATAGTTTGAAGAGACTATCGGTGTTAATTATTCTTTTTTGATTTTATAAACTTCTATTGGTAAAAATGAACCGAAAATTCATTTAGAATAAGTTCTAAAATAATCGTACATTAGTGAACGACCATCTCTAAATGTCATAGATTTTGATTAATCATAAACGTCAAAGATACCGGTGGCGGCATCGAGTCTTGTGTATTTTGAAAACATTTATTCCAAATCTTTTACGTGTTTCGTTTAGCAATACAAAATAGTTTTGCTTTAACCATGAATGCGAAAACATTTGCATGTAGTACGTGAATGCAGTGCGTGTTGTAGGTATTCGCAGAACGATTTTTAGGTTGTGCTTATAGAGTGGAAATTGTTATCTTTTTGTAACTATCCTGTTTTATAAACATTAAAAATGACGTCGATTATAAAACTTCATGCAATTTCGGGAGCTATGGACGAATCGCCCCCGTGCTATATACTCCAAGTTGATGAATTTAGGTTCTTGTTGGATTGTGGTTGGGATGAAAAATTCAATATGGATATTATAAAAGAGCTGAAACGGTGAGTGGCATTCTTTTTCATTTCTAATCTGTCAATTTATCGAAAAGAATTTTTCACTAGGAAAAATTCTGTCCACACAATTTTCTGTACGATTTCACACATCTATGACGTCAGATGATTTGAATTGTATTTCTGCATTCATAAGACGACAAAATATTTATTTTTCCTTCTTGATACCCCTAAACCTTACATTGTGTAATGACAACCATGATATAGAGCAAATAATTGATTTAACAATCAATACTATCGTTCAATCAAATGACCTCCCTTTCTGATTAACCCAATTGTTGTTAACTTCAATAGCACTTACTGTTATGTACAGACTATTAAAAAAATTGATAGAAAAATTGTAATGTAAATGTAAACTTGAGATAAATAAAGATCTGAATTTTGTATATGAATTAGTAAGCTTTTATTGGTTCTAGAAAATGTATAATATTGATAAAACTCTCTTCAAAAGATGTCCAATGAAATTCCTCATCATTTTAGCCAAGTCTTGTCGGCCTGTAAAACCCCAAAACTTTGTGGTATCATGATATTCTTATATTAATTTTTATTTTTTAGCTATGTGCACATTATTGATGCAGTCCTGCTGTCGTACCCAGACCCGCTCCACCTGGGTGCCCTGCCGTATGTGGTGGGGAAGCTCGGGCTAAGCTGCCCCGTCTACGCCACCCTCCCCGTCTACAAGATGGGGCAAATGTTCATGTATGACCTGTACCAGTCCAGATACAACATGGAGAACTTTGATCTCTTTACATTGGATGATGTTGATTCTGCATTTGATAAAATTCATCAGTTGAAATATAATCAAAGTGTATCTTTAAAAGGTATTTATATTTTTAGCACTATTTTTGTGATTGGAAACAATTATTTATCTAAAAAAAATAACAATCTTTTTATGAACCACAGTGATTGATATGGTTTGTTTATACACTGTTTTTTGAAGGTAGGTATTTGTGCATTAGCACTTTTTTCTTTTTAAATTTCGTGTTATTTTACCTGAATCGTTGCCCGTGTACGATACAATATTGATGGTGTGTGCCCTGGTGGGGTTGCAACAGAGGCGGAACCCTGTCGGTGGCAGCGTGGGGGTAGAGTGGTTTTACGGCATGGTTATTATTTTGTCAAATTAATACATGGAAACACTACACTAAAATTGTCACTTTAAAGGGGGAGGGAGGGGATGGAAGAAATGGTAAAAATAAATGGTCATGATAAAGAATCCTTAAACCTGCCGACGATAGGTCTTAAGCCCTGTGGCATCTATCTCTTTGCTATTCCGCGTAGCGGGCCCGGATTTGGGGATTCTTTGGTCCCATTCTGGTGGGACTGTGGAAGCTGATTTCACATATTGTATATTTATTTATGATAACTTATGATTTTGTTTTTGAGTTATAACACATTTATAAGGAACATTCATTATAAATACGTTATAATTCTAAAACACTAGCAACAATATGCAGGAATGAAATGAAATAAAATTCTGGTCTTATCCGATTCTGATTCCTCCACCCAGCTATTACAGGTTGTACACCATGGGTTCCAGAATTTGTAAAATGTAATATAGTTAAAGATTCCTTATTTGTTTACAGGAAAAGGACTTGGTTTGACAATTACCCCATTGCCCGCTGGCCACATGATTGGAGGGACTATTTGGAAGATTGTGAAGGAAGGAGAAGATGATATTGTTTATGCCACAGATTTCAACCACAAGAAGGAACGTCATCTCAATGGTTGTGATCTGGAAAAACTTCAAAGGCCGACTGTACTTATCACCGATGCGTTGAATGCCAATTACCAGCAAGCACGAAGAAGAATGAGAGACGAGAAGTTAATGAGTGAGTATCCTGTTATACATATATCATTTGCCTTGGAATAAATACATTTTTTTCTCGTAAATTGAGAAAAAAAATCTCATCCATATCAGTGCTTCGTGTCTTGTTTACTAACTTGATTTGCTTGCTGTTTACGCAATGGAAATTTTATGTAGGTCTGATCAAATAACATGTACTGGGTAACCAGGAATCTGCATTGACAGAACACATAAATGTGGTTTAAATTGTTCAAAAATGTATTATAGTAGAACTTTATTAATTAAAAATTAGAGGGACTCAAAAAAAAAACATTTCGAAATATGCCCTCTTAATTAGAAATTAGATGTAGATACCAAAAAAAAAATTGTATTCGCAATTGCGTAGATATTCCGGGAATTAAGTTGACACACCTTGTATTAACTTAACCCTTAACCACCTACCATACGTCTCACAGACCCCGTCGAATTGATAATCGTGAATATTTTTGCGCCCAAGTTTCGTACTAACTTGTTAGTTCCTGTACCTTTTCCCCGCGCCCCTAAGTGTTGCGCAAGTGTTCGTACGTGCGTGCGTTTGCTTCAGGTGAGTAAAAAACTATTGCATGAGAGACCTATGGTAGGTGGTTACGTAATTTTTAAAAAAAAATTATTTTATGGTTTTCGTTTAAAATGGCTCTTAGTGACAATAATATTGAGCGGTGTTTGGAACAAGATCTGTCATAATCATGTTGGGCTAGATGTATTGTATTGGAAGAAAGTTGTGCGTCTGATTCCGAATACGAAGAGCCAATTATACTAGGTGATAAAGAAAATTCTCCATCCCAACATCATTTGTCTTCAATTTTACGTGGAAACGAAGAGTTTTCATCTGAAGATGATGATCTGAAATTCGATGGAGACCGTGGAAGAAGAATTATTTTGAAAGGAATTACTTTCGTTGGTCATCTGCCCCACCATTTTTACGATTAACTTTGCAGCATAATATAGCGGAGGGAAGAGAAGATAAAAAACCAGCATATCAGAGTGAGCTTAATTCTTTATCTTGTTCACTGGATATTTGGCAGCATTTTTTTAATGACGAATGCAATGTGAAATTGCAACGTGTGAAATTGCAATAATATGAAATTCAACGTATCCTCCACAGAAACGTGACCACTCCATCAGCAGTTCCATGTAGCAGCAGTGCTGAAGAAAGGTTGGCGGTTCGTAAAAACTGTTCAACTTGCAAATACACAAAGAAACGCAATACGCAATACATGTGTTTCGAATGTAAAGCACCAATTTGCCTTGAATGCTCAAACATGCTGTATTTTCACTAACGTGAAAAACTATGGATTAAGAGCCTGCAATTTTGTTTAATTTGTGATTTTATGGAGAATTTTAATTTTTTTCTACGTTTGTTAATTATTCAACACTAAAAAAAAAGTTGTAAGAAGTTCCTATTCTACATGATAATTTTTGTGGATCTCATTTTCCAAATATATTAGTTTGTAAGCCTGAAATAAGAGGTATTGACAATTATTTATGATTAAAAGAAAAAAAATGCTGATTTTCATGTGCCTTCTTTTCTAATTAAGAGTTTAATATGTTCCTCAATAGAATTTTAATTAAAAACAAAACCATTCTTTACTAAATTTTACCATTGTGAATTATTTTATTCGGGAGTCCCACAGACGTATGACAGGTGGTTGTGTAACAAAAATATATGCTAGGTGGTTAAGGGTTAAATATTGTAATATTGTATTGACTTAAAATATGTAAATAAAAATCTCACATATACCTATTTCTTCAAAATATTTCAGCTACAATTCTAACAACTTTGAGGGAAGGCGGTTCAGTCCTAGTAGCTGTTGACACAGCAGGAAGAGTCTTGGAACTGGCTCACATGTTGGACCAGCTGTGGAGGAATAAGGAGTCTGGTCTGATAGCTTACTCGCTTGTGCTAGTCAGCAATGTTGGCTATAATGTGGTGGAGTTTGCTAAATCACAGGTAGGCCAATTTACCTCTCTGGGACCGGTGCCAAAATTTCTCAGTATCAGAGTACTTTTTACCATGGCCAGCGACGAGATATCACAGTGTGATATAATCTTTATTGTCTCTCAAATATTCTTGTATTTTATTTTCGCAATCGTGTGACGACAGTTACCGGGAGACTTACCGGCCTACAAGTACAAATACATATAAAAACACACTGAATTTTGAACATTTTTGTTGTATGTGGGCATGACAAATTTCTTTGCCTACCTTTGTCTAGCATGAACAAATCCATGTTGATGGTTGTCAGTTAAACTTTTCTTTGTTAATGCTGAATAAATTAAATAGCATAAAACTTAAGCCATTAGCAAAACAGCATAAAGCATATTGAGTTGGAATTGGTATAACAGTGTGTCACTGTAAAGCCATGTATTCACTAGGGGACAAATCGCGAAACATTCCACTCGGCATGTCGCATCAACATATACGCTCATGTTTCGGGGACAATGACGCGGCCATTTGACGTGTACACACCGGGACTCGCATATCTTGTCGCGGAAATGTCACCCGATGAGCTTATGTTGACAGCTGCGGTATCTCATTTGGCGAAAACGGGGTTCCGCGCAATTCGAAATGTTTTTTTGGGTCGCAATTTCAAATAAACGAGGTTTTACTGTAGTAAATTGA
>JADDOH010019336.1:0-17432 GCA_016648135.1 Agrypnia vestita
TCGCAAACCACATCCGAGGTAGCTGCAGGCTGCGGTGTTAGTGATAAAACTGTTTTAATCCACTTGAAGCAAATTGGTAAGGTGAAAAAGCTTGAAAGGTGGGTACCTCACGAATTGAGTGAAGCAAATCAACAAGCGCGCGTTGACTGCTGCGTTGCATTACTCAACCGGCACAATAATGAAGGGATGTTAAATCGAATCATTACCTGTGATGAAAAGTGGATCCTGTACGATAATCGGAAGCGCTCATCGCAATGGCTGAACCCTGCCGAACCAGCCAAACCATGCCCCAAGCGAAAATTGACTCCAAAAAAGTTACTTGTGAGCGTTTGGTGGACTAGTGCTGGTGTCGTTCACTACAGCTTTCTTAAATCTGGCCAGACGATTACGGCAGATGTCTATTGTCAGCAACTGCAAACCATGATGGAAAAGCTAGCTGCTAAACAACCGAGGCTGGTTAATCGCTCTAGGCCACTGCTGCTTCATGATAACGCTAGACCACACACTGCACAACAGACGGCTACCAAATTAGAGGAGCTTCAATTGGAATGTCTAAGACATCCACCGTACTCTCCGGACCTTGCCCCAACAGATTACCATTTTTTTCGAAATTTGGATAACTTCTTGCAAAGGAAAAAATTCAACTCCGATGGGGCAGTCCAAACCGCCTTCAAAGATTTTATTGATTCCCGTCCGAATGGCTTTTTTAGTAAAGGGACCGATGAACTACCTATGAGATGGCAAAAGTGCATAGATAGCAATGGTACATACTTTGATTAAATAAATATATTATAATAAAAAAAAATCGGCTTTATGTTCCTCCCATACTAAACGCCAATTTCATATGTAAGGACCTAATATTTGGGTGGTTCTGTACTAGAGCCTCCAAATATTCGTGATATATTCGTGTATAAAATAATTGTAATATATTCGAATATATTCGTAAAATTTTTAAGAAAGGAAAAATTTACTTTGAATGATAAATGCAGATAAATACATTCTATATATTATAAAAAAACATAATAATTGTAGAGAATTTTTATTTTTTATTTTTTTAAATATATGTTAAATAAAAACAACAAAAGTATATTGAAAAATAATGTTGAATTTAGATATACAAAATAAAAAAAAGGACAAAAAAATATATTTTGTAAATATACATATACATTACAGGGTTATTTGGAAAACATTAATAACCTCGCAAGACTATACTCCTGCCTTGATTATGAGACGAAAATGTTCAAGCTATCATGACCTCCTATCAATAGTTATGGAGATATGCGACATCAAAGTTTGCATTTTTTTTTTCAATATTTCTGACTTATTTGACAATATTTTTGAGTTATATACTGTTAAAATGCCTGACTACTAAGTAAATGTTTTAAATATTAATAATATTCAACCATATTTGGTTATCCGGTTTCGATTTTAATAGATTTGTTTTTTTTTTTTGCGAACGTTTTTTATTATATAGTCGGATAATGTGAACACGATATCAACGTGTTAAACAGTTACCTAGAAGCGATCCGGCGATCTTCACCGGAGCGGAGAACGCAGCGGCCATGTCGGGGAGGAGGCCATGAGACAATGTTACGACACCACCTCGATTCTCGCGAATCAATAACACATTTTTGTCCGACTGCTCCAAATTATCGCTAATTAGCCGCCAACGTCATTTGTGTTAACACTTCAACACGCTTTTTTTTACATTAAATATAATCGTTAAGCGATTAACGTCCTAATTACATTTAAATACAACATATTAATGTAACGGTGAAAATCTATGTCTTAATTAGAAACTAAAAATAGTGTAGCTTGTCGGTCTTGTGGTTAGGACTCTCGCCTCGTTATCCAAAGGATAACTCACTCCAGGTTCGAAACTCACTCCAGACCAGCAATTTAGTCCTATTTTCATAGCACAAGCGTTTAGCTTAGTTTGAAAATAGTAAGAATATTGATGTGACACGTATTCCGTGTTCGCATCTCTATTTTAATTTTTTTTTAAAAACCGACCGATGCGCTCTGGCATCGTGAAATTGCACATATAAATTCTGCACGGAATTTCTTGGTCAACGCAAATATTAGCTTTAAAATATTGTCCATATTGAATGAAGATTACTAAAAAAATATGAGAACAATTATTTTTAATGCGTAGTCTCGCTTTGAATAAATATTTTTTTCCGACACTTTTCTTTCTTGCAAGCATTAATTGTTTTTTAGCATTTCTCGATGAAATACAATATTAAGGAATATGAAGTAAATAGTCATTTTTATTTATGTTATCAATGATAACAGTATTTATTAATGATAATAGTACTCCCTCACTAGGACATGACTGTATTGAGGTGGGCACGATATACAACGATATTCTTACAACAACATTGTTTAAATCCTGCTCTTCATTCTTACTTTACTTTAATTCTTACATTATTATTATTAACTTATTGGCATATAAGTGTTATTCGTTATGGGGTTCGAATAAAACACTTTGGTAAATATTAAACCGTATTCGAAAATAGTTAACACAACCTTTTTTGTATATCAGAACTCACTAGAATGTACGCGCCTGTAAAATGTCGCCCCTGAAAAAACATCTCCTCGTTTCATGTCGCTCGCTGATCACCGCTTTTTACTTGGAACTCTCTGTCACTCGGAGTCGAGCTATATATGTCCGGTGTCAGAGCCTTTAATATCACAAAATATGATCGATTTCGTCAAAAAAAAAACCTTATATTTAATTTTTCTCCAGCTATCTTCTCTTTGATATTTATAGGACCCCTATGGGTAGATATTAGTAAATTTACACACCTTTTCCATTTCACTATGGTTAGAGAAAAATGACATACAGAGGATGTTTCGTCGATAAAATTGATCATATTTTATTTTATTAAAGGCTCCGGACACCGACCACTGGACACACTCACCGGGCACACTGTGTATTGCTATATTTTTCGCCCCAAGCTATACGTTTATCTGCCGCCCCGCGCCAACTATATACAGCTGCGGGCCGCTCTACAGTTTTCTTGATTGTTCGAAGATCTTCAGATTCTCCCGAAAGCCCCTGGATGCTTTTCTTACTTTTTCTTTATTGTGTATTCTGCCAGATTGTGAGTCGAAAATGTTCAAGCGACCATGACCATCAATAGTTATGGAGTTAAGCAATATCGCAGTTTGTATAAATCATGAATCATCTATTGTATACTTAACCTGATTGTTTGTAAAAGCTCTGAAGGGCTTTAATAAATAAATAAAAATAAAACACATTGATGATTTTTAACGTTGACTACGTTTTAAGGTATCGATACCGTTTCGTTAGGATGTCTATACAGTAATTGATCCCTAAATTAAAAATGTAAAGAATTCAAATTGAGCGTGGCCTCGTTCTTGGCGGGTGGGGGTGCGGGGTGGAAATTGACAGGAAGACATTGAAATGGTGTGTACATTAAGTGATGGGTTATTAGATAAATGCGATTAGTAATTAATTAGTGTATAGGTACGTTTTGTTTTCTAACATTTCTTGTTTTCTAACATTTCTAAATAATCTAGCCTAAAGCCTTTTTTATTTGTGTAATGGTCGAAGTTAAAAATAATCAATGTTTGTTAGTCCTGCTTGTTACTTTTTCGTGGTTTTATTTATCTTTTTACCAAATTACGTTCTATCTTGTTTCTTCTTTAGGGATCCACATGAAAGATGTTGTTTTGATAAGAAATGACAAAATTTGACAAAAATTATCGTTTGCATTTATATACATTTTCCTGCATCTTTCATGATACATTTATATTTTTTTCTTTTGATTTTTAGTTTGATATTAAATATCGATCTAAGGTATTAAAATGACAAAAAACTACCTACTCCAATAAAGTTCTATACAGCTATAGGCTTGCTACATGTTATCCTATATTATATTTGATGTATTATGTGTATACGTATCAAGCAATTAAATGTATTTTGTTAAATAAACGCCGCTTTATCTATAATGAAATGAAATAATTATCAAAAATTTATAAAATTAAACTCACCGTAATTCACGGGGATGTTTAAAGTATCAGTTATTTTCTGTATGTTTCACGGATCGCTACTCGCCCGCAACACACGAGTATTTTATTAATTAAAAGAACAATGCTGCACGGCATCTGCGGCTGCGGCCGTCTGATTGGCCGAAACGTCTACCCGGACAGAAGCGGTGAGCTGATAACAATCCAGCGGTAGGTAATTGCGCTTTTCCTGTCTTTTCAGTATTTCTCCAATAAGAATTTAGCGGAACTTGTATACGTTGCACGGCAACATTTCCTGTAACCGATATGATTGAACATTATCATTGCTTTCTCCGTGTACGTATAAAAATTCGAAAATATTTTTGAATGCAGTGGAATACATCGACGGTCTTACTGTCGAATATAATATAGTATACTATATGATATAAGCTGTAAAACGGCCGCATTCACTTTATTTTCACATATTTCAATTATTTCACTTGGCTTGTTACTCTTATCTCTTACGAACTTGTTTTCTAAGTTGTTCTCTTAACCGTCATATTTTAGCATATTTATATAATCATATTTTTGCATATTTTTTTACTGTATCGTATTTTATAGATTGTTACTCTATACTGTGATTATTTTACTTATTTTTTTATTATTTCTATAATATTTTTTATCCTGCTTGTTATTTTTTTGTGATTGTATTTGTGTTTTTAGCAAATTACGTTCTTTCTTGTTTTTTTTACATTCTTATTCATTCTTCTTTTTTTTTATTTCAGTTTGCCACTTCTTTTGTGGATCAATATGAAAGGTGCTGTTTTGATAAGAAAAACAATACTATCGTCTGTATTTATTTCCATTTTTTACTGTATCTCGCATGATACTTTTAGATTTATTCACATTTTTTACTTTTGATTTTTACTGTATACCTACACATTCTTTTAAAATAAATACCGATCGAAGGTGGTAAAATCATCAAAAAAGCTTCCTACCTCAGAACAGGTATTTCTATATAACTAGCAAGGTAGGTGGTGGCCGAGAGACTTGCTACATATTATCCTATATTTATATTTATTTTGTGTGTATGCATCAAACAATTAATTTTGTTATGTCCAATAATTTTTTTTTAAAAAATCGCCAAAAAATTGATTTTCGCCTAACATATAAATTACTTTTTTAACATTGTCCAAAAATATAGAGTAAGTTGGATGGTTTAAGAAAGTAAAACGAAAAAAAATATTTTTGCAGATTCAACAGTATACGTGGAATCATAGGTCATCAAAAGAAAACACTTTATATTATAAAACCACTATTTATTGACTTATTCAATATGCTTTGAGAATGTTCTCAGGTTTTCACGGCGGTTTAGAATCTTCTGAGTGTAATTTTCTGGGATATTCTGCCGTTTATATGTGACCCCACTGGCCGACTTCGGATCCCATTGTAGGGTTCATCATCAGGGATATATCACAACACATCAGAATTAATGGGATCCAAAAAGTCGCCCAGAGAGATTAGATATATACGGTACAATATCCCAGAAAACTACACGCAGAAGATGCTTTGGTATTTTCGGTGTACAAGGAACCCGTATTCTGATACAGAGCCGATTGGCTACGAAACTCGTTGATTTTCAATAAATAGTGATTTTATGTAAAGTGTTTTCTATTTATTAATAACTAGCTGTAACTCGTCAAAAATGACGTACTTGAACATGTCGGTTCCTAAATAGTAAGTATGCAAAATTTGGGTAAGATCAGTCAAACAAAATCTGTTTGATGGAAAATGTATCGTGGGGAGAGGGCGGGATAAAGGAGGAAGGGGGAAAATTCGACTTTGTTAAAAAAATAATAAAAATATATTTAAGATTTTAAAAAAAATTATGGACGTTGCAGAAAGTTACGGACATATAGACAGATAGACAACAAAAATTATCATTATTGCTATAATAATGTTACCATAATGTTATTTTGCTGTTTTTGAAGAATATGTAATATATTAGCTTGATGTATAACTATCTGCCGTTTTTTTTAAATTATATTCTAAATTATTATAATGTAACACAACCAAAAACGAAAAAACACTAAAAACATGTCGTCATAATTTAGAAGGCTTATATATTAAAATAAATTTGAACTCAGGTTTTAATTTGCTTAACATTATTTTTGTTTTTTATCAGGGTAAGAAACATTATTCTTTTATGTACATATGACATTCATCCGGATTATTAACATACACACTAGAATGTGCCTGAAAATTATTTCAATTTTTTACTTACCTTTTGGCCAGTTTTTTTTCACAATTTTTTTGAGTATGTTCAATTTATTATGAACACAATTACTTCATTTCGTCTCCAGGAGAATTACCATTAATTAAGATAAATAAAGATGTCTCACAGCCATATGAAAGGATGTAGGCCATATAAACACCCAAAGACTTGCATACCTACTTTCCCATATAAATAATAGCTTCGTCTCTATGAGACATCTATAATTTCTCGTAATTAATGATAATCTCTCTAAGGACAAAACCAGTAAAGGTTCTTAAATATTTGAACATAGGTACCTATTCAAAAAATTTTACGAATATATTGGACGAAGCAAAATATAGGTACTTGTAAACCGTATTTAAAAAATCTAACTCTTAGATCCCAAATCCCAAGTTACGAGCAATGGCATATGCACACTCCCGCTTCTAACTACTGAATCAATATTAATTACTATTGCTATTTCACATCCTGATAGTTATTGTATGACACTGTAATGCCGTTAATGTTGACGTTTTATATTTGACAGGTTCGAAATCAATGAATTCAATTAACCAGAAAGCTCTAAAACGTAAATTTGTGAATAACTTAACGTTTGTTTCGAGCTTTCATTGATTGAATTCATTAATTTCAAACCTGTCAAACTTAAAACGTCAAAATTGACGGCATTACAATGTTATACAATAACTACCATCAAGACACAGAATTAGAACTACAGTAGAGGCTCGATTATCCGGACCCCAGCCATACGGATTCGCGATTATCCGGATTGTCAACCGCGATCAAATAACTTTGTGGGTGGTTTAATCCGTGCGTGCACCGACATGTCGCAAACGTGTTTGCGCCCCGTGATCACTGTTCACGCTTTTGTTGTTGTTTTTGACAGTTAGGTATAATCATTACTCTGCTGCGTTGCATCGTATCACGTATGTGCTTAAAAATGCCAAAGCGTAAGAGAGAGATGTCATAGTTTAAAGATAAAATAAATATTATTGATATATTAAAAAATGAGAAACTGGTCGCAAGTTAGCTTATAAGAACGGCGTAGGTACTTCCACAAGTGATAATAAGAAAATGTTTTTAATAAAAACCTAGAATTATGTGTACGCGGGCGAGGTAAGTTATCTTTCTAGAAGTAATTATACATATGTACAATAAATGGTTTTCTTCATACATTCAGTTATCTGGATTTTCGATTAACCGTTTTTTTTTTAAATTTTATTTTTTTATTTCGTGTATTTTAATACATATAAATGAAGGTAGTTGCTTCACTAGACAAGGTCTGTTCTGAAGCAACCCTGTACAGTTTTTTTTATAAGATAATACAGTTAGAAATGCCTTACAACAGCAATAAGTCCGGTTAATCGAGTCTCTACTGTGTTGCTATTTTCAGAATACAGAATATAACAGACCTTTTGAAAGGTTGAAATTTTCGATTGAAATTTTCGTTAACTTTATTTTAGTACGGATGTTTTCACGTTACAATCAAATAAGCAATTAAAAAACAAGTTCTTGAAGAACATAATATATATTGTCGTTTCGTAAGAAATCATCTGTAACGTTATCATGTTTTGTAAACAAGTTATTTTATCTTGCATTTAGTGGTTCGAAACTGGATGTGAAATTTTAAGAATTCGGGTGCCGATTCCGGATTGGACAGGTTTCCGACATTACGGTCGTTACATTTCTTACAACCGTTATGTGGTTGCACAACACTATTAACATTTTTCATTATCGCCGTTCATAACGCACTGGCATTTATCTCGAATTAAGGGCCATTCCTTAACCGGTCGACGGTAGCAAATCAAATAAAAAAAAATTATATGCTCGTGTGAGAATAATAAATCACATTTTTTTATTTATTTCTTATCAAAATTCGTATTCCTTTCTCAATCTATATACATGATGTAACAGAGCTAGTCCACAATACTTCGCAGGTAGATTCTTGCTTTAATTATGAGTCGAAAATGTTAAGCAACCGTGACCTAATATCAATAGTTGTGGAGATATGCGACATCACAATGTAAATTTTTTCCAATATTTCTGACTTACACACTTTTTGTAAAATGTTGGACTATCATTACAGTGATATATGTGTATAATGTACATACAAACATAACAAAATGGCGACGAAAACAAAAAGGAATAAAAAAAATTGCATGTTTTTTTTACCCCTTTTTGCCAAAAAAAATTAGTAAAAATCAAAATAATATATTTCATAATTCTAGTTCAGTCGGTCTCTCGTTTTCTATAGGCGTACAGAATGTGTGGTTAAAATTTCATAACAATCGGTTCAGTAATTTCGGTAATTTTAGCACCAAGCGCTGTAAATAAAACTAATCCATAAAAAACAAGTTTTTATTATACTCTCTTTCTCATTGAATCTGGTTTCGTGCCTACTGCACGCGTCGGGGTAATTCATTACTCATTTTTATTAATTCCAATTTGAAAAAACCATTAAAATTTCGAAAAATCCAAAATTATACTATAATTATTTAAAAAATTTAAACTATTGTTAGATAATTTTTATTGTTGCCACGAGTCAGCCTGCAAAGTTTCAGCACGATTGGATTACGGAAAAAGAGGTAAAAATCGATCCAAATTTTTCCGGCAGATAACAAACCGCAGACGCCACGAGTTAAAAGAAAGGGAGTAAAATGTAGTTTAGAGATAAACGCGTTCAAAGTTTTTGCAAAGAAAAAATCACAAAAAATAAACTTACGCTTAATCAGAAATGCCTTTCGGCCGTTCCAAAAGATCATTTCCTTCCAATTTTGCCTTTTTTCGATTCGATTCGGTTTTTCAAAGATTCAATTAATCAATTCAATTAATTCTGCTGAAGTCGATGAAATTAGTTGTAGATTTAAGAAAATAAAGCCAATTTGAAAAAAAACCAAATGGTTTTCTATTCGTGAATTTTCAGCTTCAAAAACCCGCAAATATTATGTCTTGTGATTTTGCACGGGTTTACGGCTAGTTATGATATTAACGGGAAGTTATTCAAGCGCAGTAACATTTGAAGTTCATGTATAATTTTACGGCAATTTACGGCAAGTTGCATAATGAATTAATGTTTATTTACGGATTACTTAATATTTTTTTAAATATATGTTTGAATTATTTTAATGAGCAACTTTTTGGAGATCGCTCGACCAGATTATTATTAAACACAACAATATAACCTACATATTAATTTGTCTATTGCGGAACACAGTATGTGAAGCGAATTAATTACGAAATTAGTATTTTTGCACTTTTACTTGTTTAATTTTCCATGTGGGATACGTAGTTACTACGTACGTATTACATATTCTGCCGTATTATTAAAATAGCAAGATTGTTATAAGGTGACTTTTACCGCGATGTATACCTACTCAAAAATATAAAAAATTCTTTCGAATACATGTTTTTACAATGTATTTGTTTTATTATCATTGTTTACGATATACATTGGCTAATATATTTCATTAACAAATTATTATAAAAATTTCAAAATGGCGAGTGTTAATGGCAACAGGAATAGAGGGCGTCCGCGAAAGATCTGGCACGAAAGATCAGATACTACAAGTATTTGAGGATGGCCCTGTTAAAAGCCTCAACAACCGTAGAACTTGTATGAGAAGGTGTATGAATGTGGCCGAAGCAAAAGTGGTGTGCCAGGATAGAAGAGTGTGGCGTTCAATCCTCTCTGCCTACCAATGCGGAGAAACGCGTGATAGTTAGTTAGTTAGTCAAAATGGCGGAGTAATGTGCTATCCCACAAAGGTCTCAGACTGAAATGAAAAATTTAATAATTTTCTTGTTAAATGATGTCATAATGTCTGTGATTTGGTATATCAAAAAAAAAATTAATAAAAAATATTAAATAGAGACTCGATTCGGAACAAAAAGTCTGTTTAAGAAAATACTCCTTGTTTACTAGGGAAATTAATTATGTAAGAACTGCGTGAAACGTGTCTATAAGCGCGAGGGGAGACATTCTTTCGCTGTGATCCACCCCCCTCCTAGATAACTAGTTTAGTTCATCCTGTTCATATTTTATTCTTTCTGTACCCTATTTCTTTGCCTCACTTCCTTTCCAAGTCATATTTATTTACCTCACTCTCATTCTACACCATTTTTCCTTACGTCACATTGTTTCCACTTCATATTTCTTTGTCCCACCTAAACCTAATTTTTTCTTGAAAACGAATAATTAGATCACATATCCTTAATTTTAATTACTTCGCTCAATTTAACAGTTGCGTTCACAAAAAACTGAGCGATCGATCTATTGTATGCACAACACTTCCTGCCTTCACTGTAAATAATATTATTATTTAATAAAAAACTTAATTTGAATGTTTTGAATACTAAACCAGTTGTAAAGAAGTGCCAAAATTTATTAACGATCCTTTTTTTGCGAATATAAAATACTATTTGACTGGCGCACGAATAATTAACATATTTTTTTACGATTTTTACGATACAGAAGTCCTTGCAAATTTTCCGATTATTTCTAAATTGAACCGTTAGCCTTCGAAAAATAATATTAGTTTTAATTTTTAGCGAGTATCGGTTAAAATATTACATACATAATACATTAAATAAAATATTAGTATTTTATGCGATATATTTTCACGTTAACTGAAAATTTTGTTCATAAGGATGTAGGCATTAGACATCTGCATAATATTTATGTGGTAAATATACATAGTTTCACGTTAGGATTCAATCTCTGTTGCTACATAATTTCATAAATTGTAATTAATTCTCATTTGTTAACTTTTTTATACTATTGAATATATATTACTTCTTCTTAATACTTTTGTTATTGTATATTTACTCTGTAATTTTTTTTTATCTCTGTTATTTTATGCTTACTTTTAACATTATTATGTTATTTTATATTAACTCTGTATTCTACATATTTTATCTTTATTATCTTATACTTACTTTTAGTTACTCTCATTTTATATTATAAGGTAATTAGTACAACATCAAATTACTGTAATAGGTTTTGTAACCGCTGAAATAAATAAATAAATAAATTGTGTCGGTGAGTCTTACTGTGCGTAATACGCACATTATTTCTAAGCATTGGTGTTTGTGAGCATTTTTAATGGCCCGCCATTCGGATGGCCGTTGAGCTATTAGTATCCGATGTGCAGTGCGGTGGAGCGATTGATTGTTTGATAACCTAAAACGCAGTGTCCACAATATATACAGTGATGGTCAAAACTGTTATTTTAATCGGTTACTGTAACTGAGATTTATCTCTTATCTAGTGTACCAATGGTTGCAATTGAATTGCGAAAAATCAAATGCGATAATCAAATGGATTCAAATCTCAAATAACGGTTATTGTGTAATCAGTATTAAAATAACTGTTTTGACCATCACTAATGCATATATGAAAAATTGAGCTCCTCGTGGTCTTGTGTGTTCAACCTTCTGCGGGTTGATCGACATCTTGTATTATCATTTATGAATTTATAAAAAAAAACTTGTCTTAAACGGACTTCTTCGTGTTCTCCTTCCCCACTTCTTCATTTATGCTTAGTGTCCTTAATCAAATAAAACACGGCTACGATGCATGAAACTGATGCATCTAATAACGATTTCAAGACTTTAATAGCGAAATTTTGCATATTATGCAATACTCGTTTGCAGGAGGACTGTTGCATGTCACGATAGACATCGCTGACCTTGGAACCCACGCATTTTATACTTGTGCGGTGGTGATATCTTGTTAATTTATATAAATTGTAATTGTATACAATTTTTTCAAGTTAAGAAGTGTTGCATATAATTCCTAAAATTCTTATGAACGGCTATGTTTTGTTCCTGTGATCGCGTCAACATAGATTGTTTCACATTCCCATATACTGAATCGACCTCCCGATGGTTGTGCCTGTTGGAAGAGCTAACGCTGTGCTGAACAATATCGCTTGTTGATGTTTATATGTTCCATTTTTCTGAAGGGGTTTATCAGACGCAGAAAAAAATTTGTAACGATATGGTAGAGTTAATGAATTACGCACTATCGAAATGTTTGACAGCAGGCTTAATGCGGACATTCAGTCACCATGGGCCACTCACAGGCAGGAGCCCCGACCAAAAATTTCGAGAGTTTTTGACAGCGCATAATTCTTTAACTGTACCTTCTCGTTACATACGTACCTATATTCTTAATTCTGATGTGTGTTCTCTTTTTATGTTTAGAATTAAATATACTGAGAGAGTATATAATACGTATCGCATCAGTATTCTTATTATTCTCAAACTAAGCCAAAGGCTTGTGCTATGAAAATAGGACTAACTTACTGATGTCTTGGAATAGGGTTCAAACCATGAACCACTTCACCAACAAGCTACTCTCAATTCAACATATTAGTTTAAATATGTAAACAATTAAATTTGTTTAATAATGCGTTTTCCTAATAAAATGACGATAATATTTGCATTCATTTTGAGTTGGTTAAATTTAAAGTTAACTTTAAAAATAGCACGCGCGTGAGTACCTACTCTTAACGCAAGGCTGTCCGTCACGTTTTCTTGAAATAAAAAAATCACTGAACCAGTTCGCTTACCCAATAAATAAAATTAATATAGAGACGTACGGTTCCATGCACAATGTGTGAGAAATATATTATGTATCAGGCGGGGTAAACTATACGACGATTAACCACCATGCATACTTGTACATTGAATTTCGCTTTATTTTTATAACATATTTCAGAGTCTCTTTTGGTTCAGTAAAAAGTAATTTTTTTTGAAAATGAATCGATTTTAGATGACTAATCCGGAAAATTTTATCTGAGTTTTATTTTATTTGTTGATACCACTTAAGGTATATGACATCACCTT
Source organism: Agrypnia vestita (assembly GCA_016648135.1). Taxonomy (NCBI): domain Eukaryota; kingdom Metazoa; phylum Arthropoda; class Insecta; order Trichoptera; family Phryganeidae; genus Agrypnia; species Agrypnia vestita. The sequence continues at coordinate 13,097 of JADDOH010019336.1, forward strand.
GAATTTTCAAAAAAACACAATTTAATTTATTTAAGGGATTATTGTGTTTTTGAAAATATCATCAGAGCGGAGTGGTGTCTGAATTATGATGTATACATTATGAGTGAATTTTTTTTTACCATTTTCTTAGTTTTCGTGGATTTTTTTTACTTTTTTAGGGTAGCATTCATGCTCGCTAAGATGAAATCTCGCCCAAAATTATTCGGCATTACGTGCTCCATCTGCAGCCTCCGTGACAGCTTCCTGATGTTGATGTAAGCCATTGGTCGCGGACTTCACCATTGTTATTCTGAATTGTTAAGCTTAAAATTAGAATAGATTACTAAGTACGCTAGACGGTATTTATGTCCTCAATAAAATTGCACTATGTACATCACTGTATACGTGTGATGTATTCGAAATTGTTATATTATTAAATATGGAGCTATTGGTGTGTATAATCTCTAATTGATTAATTAACGGCCATTATGTCTCCACTACTTTCATTGTTGTTTCTTCAGCTGCGCCCATTCCTTTAACGACCGTCACTCAAGACTTAGATTATAGTTCATTTTGAAAATCTAATTGCAACTTTAGTTATTTTCGGTTAGTAGAGCTAATGTACTATATACCAAAAAATAATCAGTATTATATATATTATATAGTAGAGCTTTTAACCTTTTGTTGAACTATAGCTGTGCCATATATATAGATATATAGGGATTTTTTGTGAACATTATGGGCTGTGTTCCAAACACCTATTAAAATGAACAAAATTTTAAATCTCAATATCTCAGATCAATGTGAATATCACATGTCCTCGTTGTTCAAGGTAAAAGATATGTTGTTTTATATTAAGACAAAATAAATATTCTGTTAGTAAGCAATCGTTGTATGGTTTTCCCTCGATTTTTTTTAAAAGGTGTGGAAATTTCCTGTGTAAAGAACAAATTTATTTCGCCTGCAAACTAATGGATAAAACACGACAGACTGCTTTTCATCGTAGTCATTAAGTTTTCCACTGTTTTTCTCGACTTATCGGAATTCCAACACACACCTTTGTTGCGATAATTCGCACGCTTACTTATCGGTATGCCTCTTTTTATTCCATCTGTCACTAGCCGGGGATTATGGGATTTATCTCTAAACCGGAAATTTTATTTTATTGATATCTACACATGTGACGTCACCTCGCGTTAACATCTATTTCATTTGATAACAGTAGTTTATCACGTTGACCTTTTCCATAGGGTGCAAAAATTGAATCGCGCAAGCCGGTGCCGCTAAAAGTTAAAAGTACGCTTTAAATGCGTAATTTGCAGTACAAATTGCACTTCTAAAGCGTACTTTCACCTTTAAATCATTTAAGTATTGACTCTGTATTTGGGCCTCAGTGCATGTAGCTTTTCTTCGATTTTTAAGTTGGATAAATATAAATATGTTACATTTTTTACTTGTATTAATCATTAAAATAAAAGTTAATATATCTGTGGGCGAAAGCAATAACGGAATGAGTAAAAATTACAGGTTTCCAGGACAGCTAAAAAAAATGTGGGATTTTCGTTTGTTGAGGAAATTATCTCTGAAAGCATTTATTTTTAGTTTTGTTTTTTCCGTAAGAAATTGAATAATTTTTCGTCATTTTTCTCCGTTTTTTCCGTAAGAAGTTGATTAATTTTTCGTCATTTTTCCTTGCCAAATTTTTCAAATAATAAATCATGTCATTTGTCTTTTTCCAAAAAATTAAAAAATAATCGCATTTTATTTTATTTTCTGACTAGATATGTATCTAAAGAACAACTCTGCATACTTAGTCAAAACTCGATTTTATTGACTCATTTCTTTGTCTCTTCCGCCCAAAGATATATATAAGTATGTATAAGTAAATATGTGCAACAATTTTTGTATAAAAGTACTAAAAATGCAAAAAAAACGTTGGTCTTCACGTTCGACAGCATAAAAATGCGGCCGCTACTTAAGAGCGAAGATCAATAAGCCGCCGAATCCAGCGCTCTGCACATAACGCACTGCGAAGTGCGCCCTGTGCTCTGCGCACCACGCACCGTCCTGCTCTATAATACACACATGTCGAACATGAGTGGCGAAAGTGTAGGGCCAATATGGGAGCTATTGCTCATAGAATGGTCCGTGTGGTGGGTCCCGCTTCTCTACAATACACACACGTATTGAAAAATCAACCTCGGTTTCTTCGAGAAACCATTCTATTTTGTTGTGTCTTATGTATTGTTATTATTTTAATTGAATACATAAATATATTACGGAGGAATATCTAAAATATGAACTCTGTATTTAGTATATTTACACATGCATATATTCTCATAATTAGAGACAATATCAACTTGGCTCACAACACCGGACAGGAAAGGTTGAATAGAAAAACACTACTAGTCGCAAGGTGAAATGGGTCACACTCCAGTAGCCTACATCAAGGCCGATGCTGGCGCCGCACTGTGGTCAATTAGGGAGCGTCCATAAACCACGTGGCTTGGTCAGGCGGGGCAGGAATTAGACATAATGCTATACTGGGCTACGTGTGGGCAGGGGGGAGTCGGAACCGAGCTATGTAATTTTTCATTTATATTATTGGATACAATTAAAACTACAGAATACGCAACATCATATGGATACTTACTTCCGTAGTTTGATTAATATTTTTGTATTTTAGGTACGCTATATATCCACGCTGCCAGAGAGTATTTTCTATCTATTGGTACAAAAAAAGTCAAATAACATTTTTGGTAGATGTTTGGGTTTATGTAAGTAGGGACCGTCGTTAAGGACTGCTGGTGGATTTGGGCCGCGCTTTGTGCGCCTGCTAATCGATTTTCTAATTTATTTTTTATCGATCCATCGCTCATACCACATAAAATAAATTAATCTATTCAAATGTATTGGGCATACATTGTATTATTATTATATCTGTTGTAGAGTATATCTGTGGGTCACTCATGAGAGAACTTAATTTTATTCTTCTTCTTCTTTTCTTCTAATTTTATCGTAGTCCCGTATAAAGTTATTCTGCATCCAAAATCCCCAATTCGATGGCCGAAGTACGTCTCAGGGACCTGCAAGACTTAGGGATATATTTTGTATGAAAATGTAAAAATAAACTAACGCACTCACGCACCACTGTAGGCTACATAATCTTGGTTATGACTAGAGTGAATAAAAAAAACAACTTAATTTCGAGAAACTTGCTGTCGGTTGTGAGATGCTGACAGTTCTGTGGCAACGAATCTGATTTAAAAAATGATAACTTTCGGAATATTTTTGAGTTTGTTCAAATCTTTCAGAATGGTAGTGCTGGATTTCTTGTCAAAGAGTCACAGAGACGTCTCTGTATGTCAATTAATGTATATTATGGTATTATATATCCATAATATACATTAGTTGACTAATGATGTCTCTTTGACAAGAAATCCAGCACTGCCGTTCTGAATGATTTGAACAAACTCTAAAATATTCTGAATGAAAAATACTGGTAAAAAAAGGAATTTAATAACAAAATTTGAAATACTAAATATTTCTGGCGTATCCTAGTGTAAGTAATTCGGAAAGAATTTCATTACACAAAAAGTATATTGCTTTCTAAATTATATAAAAAATCAATTGTGGAAGTCTTATCGAGCGACATTACCTAACGATATCAAAAATAATTAACGATATCAAAAATAATTAGCGACATCTGTGGGGATTTAGGGGAATTGAAAATGGCTGTCACAGGCCGGTATAAAAGGTTGTTATAACATATGTGATGTATGACATGTAATTCAAAATATATACAACTTCCAAAAATTAGTAAGACATGGTATATTCTATCATTGTGGAAATGGTGAACGTTACATATGTGTAAAGTGATCACTTAAGCCTACCAAAGATCGGTCGTAAGTCCGATATACACCATAAATGACTTCTATACCTACTTTCCCATAGTAAAAAAATACAGTTTCGTCTCTGTGAGACATCCATAATATACATTAATTGATTAATGATAACTTTGTTTACTTTCATTATTTATTTATAACTATTACAGAATCTGTCTTATTTTTTAATATTATTTATATTTCTTTTAAAGTATGTACTATATTATATTTAATACATTAAAAATCTTAGTCATCAAAAAAATATATACACCGTATAACTAAATAGCGTAAAATCGTTTTTCTTCGAAATCTCGGTGTTATCTTAGAATTCCACTAACAGACAACAATAAAGTGGCATGAACACAAAATAGTTTTCAATGTAAAAGTTTCAAATTGTCCAATAAACCGCCAGCAAATGTGAAGGAAGCAACTACTTTAGCTAATTTTTAAAGGTTTACGCACAATGTGTAAAA
>JADDOH010019337.1:0-18930 GCA_016648135.1 Agrypnia vestita
TTATGAGTACGAGTTCCACCGTGGCACCAGTGCTGCAGAAACGGCTCGAAGGATTAATGATGTGTATGGCGACGGTGCCGCTAAAGAAAACACGGTGCGTTTTTGGTTCCAACGTTTTCGTTCTGGAACTTTCGACCTGCAGAACAAGCCCCGTGGACGGCCGGAGACCAAAGTTGATAATGAAGAATTGAAGGCTATTGTGGAAGCGGATCCATCGCAAACCACATCCGAGTTAGCTGCAGGCTTCGGTGTTAGTGATAAAACTGTTTTAATCCACTTGAAGCAAATTGGTAAGGTGAAAAAGCTTGAAAGGTGGGTACCTCACGAATTGAGTGAAGCAAATCAACAAACGCGCGTTGACTGCTGCGTTGCATTACTCAACCAGCACAATAATGAAGGGATTTTAAATCTTAAATCTGGCCATATGATTACGGCAGATGTCTATTGTCAGCAACTGCAAACCATGATGGAAAATATAGCTGCTAAACAACCGAGGCTGGTTAATCGCTCTAGGCCACTGCTGCTTCATGATAACGCTAGACCACACACTGCACAACAGACGGCTACCAAATTAGAGGAGCTTCAATTGGAATGTCTAAGACATCCACCGTACTCTCCGGACCTTGCCCCAACAGATTACCATTTTTTTCAAAATTTGGATAACTTCTTGTAAAGGAAAAAATTCAACTCCGATGGGGCAGTCCAAACCGCCTTCAAAGATTTTATTGATTCCCGTCCGAATGGTTTTTTTAGTAAATGGATCGATGAACTACCTATGAGATGGCAAAAGTACATAGATAGCAATGGTACATACTTTGATTAAATAAAAATATTATAATAAAAAAAAATCGGCTTTATGTTCCTCCCATACTAAACGCCAATTTCATATGTAAGGACCTAATAGTAAGATTATTGATGCGATACGCATTCCGTGTTCGAATACTTAAATGTAATAAAGCAGAGCTATTCATTACTTGATTATTTTATTACTATTTTATTACTCTTTTTTCAAAATAGTCACATCATTTAGGGAGTCATATCACAGCGTCCTCAAGAGAGTGCTCTACTGCCGCAGGGGGCAAACTAATCGTTATTTGAAAATTATGTCTGATTGCTTCGACGATTGTAACTGACTTTTCACAATTCGAAGGGCAACTATCGGTACTAAATTACAAATTTATCTTAGTTACCAATTATCGGTATAATATGATACAAATCATTAATAACTGTACCGCAAATAAACAGTTAAAATAGCGTATATATTCAAGAACACATTCACAATTGTGAAGTTGTAATTTTTCAGAACAAAGTTCTTTGAATATATATAATATCAATTGTATAAATGTATTGTCCAAATAAAAATGAATTACTCGGTTGATTCTGGCGTCCATCTAGCGGTGGAATTGCAAAGTAATTTTAATTACCGTATCAAAAAAGCGGATTGCTCTATGGACAATAATAAAAATTAATCAATTGATAATAAGGTCGATATATTCACCGTAACATAGAGGGTTGCTATAGCATAGTGATCAGAGCACCGGCCCCGGAAAGGAGCTGACCTGGGTTCGAATCCCAATAGTAGCCTAATATTTTTTCGTGAATTAGATTTTTCGGTATATCTTTCCAATTGATTAGTTAAAATAGCGGTTTTACCATCACTATCAAGGATATACTGATTATTTCTTAGGCGGCCCAAGATTCTATGCACTGCTTTGGTGTGTGCTGACTCCTTCTACAATGTGATACGACTCCAGAGAATTATTTGGAATTGATTTAGACAAACACATCCATGGGGTTCGTACAAAATATAATTTTTTTTTAATATCTAAGTATGTCAAACGACCGTAATGCAAGCCTAAAATATTTAATACCTATCATTTCTGTCGACGTAAAGTTATGGTTGTGTAAACTTGGTGGACGAACGAACACGTAGCTCCAGACAGTGACGTTGCAAAGTGGTGAACGTGCTCCCAAATAATGCTATGAATTTATCTCCTTGTCCCACCTACATTCATCATATCAATATAAATAAAAAAACGTGACCAAAATAATAAAAAAAATATATATTTAGTAGTATTTTTACTGTAAAATTTAGAACGAATTTTTTTTTCTTAATTTACCAACATAATAAAGGATAAGGCAGTTCTAAAAAATATTCTGTAAGAATTACGGTTACTAATTGCTTAAGAAATCAGATCTAACGACAGGTACTTTGGGAACAGAATTGAGATCCAATTAATTCGCACACCGCTGTAGTCGAAAAATAAAAGTATCTAAGTGTCTTAATTAAAAAATGAATCCTTAAAATAAAAATCTTTGTGTATATTGGTAAAGTAATGAAATTAATTAAGTCTTGTAAAATACGGTCCTTTTTCTTGTAGGTGTGGTGATCAAGATGCTTACCTTACGATCTGGTGGTCGGTGGTTCGAGGACATCAGCAAGTTCATCCTATTTTCATACGGTTTATCTTATTTTGAAAATAGTAATAATATTGATATGCGACACGCATTCTGTGTTCGCATCTCCGATTAAAAAAAAATATTTTACCACCAAAGTCCCTAATCCAAAAAAAAAAAATTTTTTTTTAATGCAGTCATCGAGGATTACTAATTTAGAATGTATTAATTCGAGATTTTATATAAAATATTGTTCCAAAATCATGTTTTCAAATTGAATTTTAAACAAAGAAATAATATGTTCGTAGTATAAAAAGCAAAGGCAGTAATATCCATGTCAGCTATGGTGGGGGTAATTGAGAAGTGGACGCCGAAATGAGAATATGTCAAGTAACGGGCTATTCATAAAATTTATCAGGTTGTTAATTATATTGGCTTTAGTGTTAAGGCATTTATTTTTTTATTATTTCTGTGTATGTTTGCCAGAAGTAGCAAACAGAGTATTTCTATTTATGTAAAGTATTTTTGTATATGTTTGCTAGAATATATAATGGATAGTTAGTTTGCGTCCGTCCAGATGAAGATACAGTGGTATCAAAACCGGTAGACGTAGAGTTACTAGTTAAGTGGTTAATACAAAGTTGTTTAATTAAAATTAATACAGCAATATCTTAGCGATTTGGTAACAAACACAGCAATACCAGTATCTTAAAGTTAAATATGTATTTATACTCGTAAATAAAAGTGAGTTGGCTAGTGATAGGGTTTTTATATTAATCCCAGAAACAACTCAGTGGGATATTTCTCCCTTTATTTTTATAACCTTCAAATAATGTAACCATTCTTCTGGTTTGTATCTTCTTCAGGGCTGATGGAACCTAGCACGATGGATCCTGCAATGGGATCCGACACGTTGGTCGTATAAACACGGCATAATATTCCGTAACACATTCTTCAGTGAACTCGACATCTTCAACACGACACCTACTAAGTTTAAAACACACACTTAACACATTGCGTAACTCCACACGGCCTTCCTTTAAACTTAACTAATTTCTATCACGCATATCTTAATCCTTATCCCATATTCCCTTTACTAAATCCATTTTCCCTTCCTTCCTCTCCCCCTGGAAATAAATTTATCGTACTTTCTTCATGTATTAATCTATTTTTATATATTAAAAAAAAAACTCTGTCTTCCTTGATCTTTTTACGGAATTTGTTAAATATGTCTTCTCATTCTCTTGTATACAGTACATATTATTGTAGGTTAATGAAGTGAATTCATATATTTTTATTTTTTAATTTAAAGACTATCGACAGGTCAGAATGACCCTAATGGATAGTCATTTAGGACAAGGTGATTAATACAGTTACAGTTTACGATGAAACATTGAAATAAAACATTAATACATTATACAATATAAGTATACTACAGTAAGTGATTACAAGATGAACGAAGTTCACATTCTCCGCACGACATAATAGGCATGTAGGCTCCCAGGTCAACTAAGTCAGAAAATGTGTACCCGCGCTTTGCGGCTATAAAATTTTTGTTTAGGTTGATTTCCGAAGAGTCCGTCATACACGCTCAAAGTATTTTCGGTCAGGAGCGATATAATTTCTCTCTTAAACTGAGGTTGTGTCATGTGAAATATGTCAATGTTGGGGTTACATGACGTTACCTAATTGGCTTAATATTATTATTATATCATATGTTCTATTTCTTAATATCAAGTAAGCTGATTGAATTCTAATAAAAATAAATAAAAATTTAAAAATAAATAAGATTTTGAGTGGTGGTGAAAATATAACCATTCAACATGTCGAGTGCTTTGAGAAACACGTCAAGTTCTCGCATCCTCGATCGAGTCGTTTGCGGCTTATCTTCCCTCATCTGAGTGTGATATTGGGCACTCACCTGCAGCTCGGGGAAGCTCTGGCGCACGATGAGCGTCCACAGGTTGTAGAGCACGCAGGCCGTGAGCAGCCAGAGCCAGTAGAAGTAGAAGTTCTCGTCCGGGTTGACCACGCTGCGCGGGGGGCGCGGCGCGCGCCGGCGCCGGCGGTGGGGCGCCTCCCCGCCCGGCCCGCCGCCGCCGCCCTCGGACCCCGTGTCTTCCACCTGCAACACAGATGGCGTCTCGTCACCTGCTCATCTAGAACTCGACAAATAGTCACATCTTATTGCCGAAATTCCAGAACGAATTGCCAGTCAAATGCCGTAATTATAAGACAATTAAAGACTGGTAATGAATTTGACTATATAGTTGATGTTTTCAATGACAGTCTAGTGAAAATAAAGTTTATACTTAAAGAGACAATACTTTTTCATTACTAACTGCTGTTAATATATACATGTGTTGATGTGTCATATATATTTTTATACACATTACTGCTCTGTGTTTTATATATATATTTTTTTTAAATTTTTATACTCATATTTTAATGCTTATACCTAATACTTTCACTGCTTATATCATTTATTGCTTATACATGTACCTAATTTATATTCATATATTTTATATTTTACTGCTTATTTCTGATATTTTTTAATGTATATATTTTTTAATTTAGTGTAATATTTTTTATGTAAAAGCCTGTAATGGACGTATATAAGTAAATAAATAAATAAATCATAAGCTTGACAGCCCTGGGTGGAACTTGGCCGAATTCAGAAGTCTCCCCCATTCTTGTCTATCAGTTGTTTTTGTTTTCCAGTTTAGTATTTATAATATGGATGTGTTCAAATATAATAATATTATATATAAGAAAATTTAAAAATACTTAAATTAAAATAAAAAATTAGTAAAAAAAACGTTTTTTCACAACCACAGTACTAAGAGCATTCTCAGTGTAGGTATGTATAAGTCAATTAAATCAAAAGCATGCGGCACATTCCTTTTATTTACTCGAATAAAGAATGATGCGATAAAAATAAGATTGCGCTAGCGATTGTTGGGGTTTAAAAATAAATAAATAATTAAATTAATATCCCTCTTAGTACTTCGGCTGTAAATTATTAAATATTTTCACCTTTTTTCTGATTTTTTTTAAAGCAGGTTTACATTTTTTAAATATGCTTAATTAAATATATTTTTAAATTTTTAGTCATCACCATACTAAATTTAGTAATCAATTCTAACTTCAATAAGCTGAAATAAATAAAACTATAGAACTTTAAAATGAAATAAAACTTCAAACTCTACTTGACTTTATAAAACTACTCGAGTTTCGAGAGAATCGATGTCTCTTATCGAAAGAAATTTGAAAAAAAATTGTTTTTGCGACAGACAATAAAGTGGAGTGCCTACCTTTGTGCAATAGCGAACAGAATTTTCTCGAAAGTGTTACCCAGATAGATGAGTGACATATTACGAAATAGTGTTTCAATTAAATTGGTGTCCAGTGACTTCGACAATTTATTGAAATAATTAATTAATCGCTAATTTTTGTCTCCCAAAGCAACGTCCCGTGACAGAAGTGTTCGATTTTCAAAATTATCCTTAACGAATATGAGCACGAATTACCTGTCAGATGTCAAACTGGCGGTCGCTGGTAAAAGTATTGCCAATTCAAAAAAGAAAACTCTAAAAACGCCCTTTATTTTAACAATAATGGCATAAAATTTTCTTTGCAAAAAAGCCAATACAATGGCTATTACCGCGATTATTTTTTTTTTTTGATATATGATAATGATGATAATAATTAGATCATTTGTGTAGCCGTGAAAACCTAAGAATATTCTTAATATTAGGTCCTTACATTTGAAATTGGCGTTTAGTATGGGAGGAACATAAAGTCGATTTTTTTTTATTATAATATATTTATTTAATCAAAGTATGTACCATTGCTATCTATGCACTTTTGCCATCTCATAGGTAGTTCATCGATCCCTTTACTAAAAAAACCATTCGGACAGGAATCAATAAAATCTTTGAAGGCGGTTTGGACTGCCCCATCGGAGTTGAATTTTTTCCTTTGCAAGAAGTTATCCAAATTTCGAAAAAAATGGTAATCTGTTGGGGCAAGGTCCGGAGAGTACGGTGGATGTCTTAGACATTCCAATTGAAGCTCCTCTAATTTGGTAGCCGTCTGTTGTGCAGTGTGTGGTCTAGCGTTATCATGACGCAGCAGTGGCCTAGAGCGATTAACCAGCCTCGGTTGTTTAGCAGCTAGCTTTTCCATCATGGTTTGCAGTTGCTGACAATAGACATCTGCCGTAATCGTCTGGCCAGATTTAAGAAAGCTGTAGTGAACGACACCAGCACTAGTCCACCAAACGCTCACAAGTAACTTTTTTGGAGTCAATTTTCGCTTGGGGCATGGTTTGGCTGGTTCGGCAGGGTTCAGAAATTGCGATGAGCGCTTCCGATTATCGTACAGGATCCACTTTTCATCACAGGTAATGATTCGATTTAAAATCCCTTCATTATTGTGCCGGTTGAGTAATGCAACGCAGCAGTCAAAGCGCGTTTGTTGATTTGCTTCACTCAATTCGTGAGGTACCCACCTTTCAAGCTTTTTCACCTTACCAATTTGCTTCAAGTGGATTAAAACAGTTTTATCACTAACACCGCAGCCTGCAGCTAACTCGGATGTGGTTTGCGATGGATCCGCTTCCACAATAGCCTTCAATTCTTCATTATCAACTTTGGTCTCCGGCCGTCCACGGGGCTTGTTCTGCAGGTCGAAATTTCCAGAACGAAAACGTTGGAACCAAAAACGCACTGTGTTTTCTTTTGCGGCACCGTCGCCATACACATCATTAATCCTTCGAGCCGTTTCTGCAGCACTGGTGCCACGGTGGAACTCGTACTCGTAAATAACGCGATATTTCAAGTTTTTCATTTTGTAAACTGAGTGACGCAAAGAAAAAAACAATTGAGGAAAAAACAAATGAATTATAATTTTCAAAACACAAATACATGAGTAAATAGCTGTATAAATATGGATTTGGAATTCCTAACCAAAGAGAAGATATTTGAGATCAAATTTGTCAGTACGGCAAAACGCCAATTTCATATGTAAGGACCTAATATAATCATTCACCGTGTCGAGTGCTTTGAGAAACATGTCAATTTCTCGCATCCTCGATCGAGTCGTTTGCGGCTTATCTTCCCTCATCTCAAAGTGACATAAAGCGAATTGCGCACTCACTTTTTGTGAATACTCACCTCAAGGGCGCTTCGAATTTCTTCAAAACTGCTTCATTTTAAAATTCTATACCTCTAAAAACACACTCGTTATTATAAATTATAACAATACCGGCAAATAGTTTCCGCTGGAGTGGTCACAACTATTCTGACAAAGAAGGAGCATATTTAAATAATAATTCAATCCCCAAGTCTGGATTAAATCCATAAGGAAAATTTTCGCATACCGTTTGAAGCAAGGACAGCTAGAATTTCCGGGAAATAATATTGGAATCTATTTGAAAGGTCATTTTCACGCCAGAGATGTCGCCCGCGGCACCCAGCCTCATTCCACCCTTAATTCTAGCACCTTTTTGCAATATTTCATCTGTCCACAAACGCGCGCATCTGCAGGTCTAACCACGTTGATCGTTCAAACGCATCACACGATCGACTACACTGTTCACATAATCATTTTCAATGTAAAGCTTTATTATTTGTGTGGTAAATAAAACGTTTTATATGAACCGTATATTTCACTGAGAAGCAAATCTCGACGATTCGCTGAAGCGTCATCTATGAGTGTAAGCCGAACTGATTATTTCTTCCGAGGTCGTAAATTATATGCACCTTGTTGTGAAAAATACAGTACATATAGGACTTAGCAAAGACGAGGATCATTTCATGTTCCACCCAATCGCCAGGGTTAAGAATATAATTCAAACTTTGCATACTTATGCTTTAGGACCCGGCGGGTAACATCAACACCTCCCTATTATCTAGGAGGTATTGGTAACATAGGCGACATTTCCACCCTATCCTTTTAACCCTTCCCCTCCGCTGATATATTTTCGATACAAATCTGTACCGTTTGACCGATCGGACTCAAAATTAGGAAACTAATTCTTAAGGACTCGGCGGGTAACATATGCGACATTTCCCCCCTATCCTTTTAACCCTTCCCCTCTGCTGATATATTTTCAATGCAAATCTGTACCGTTTGACCGATCGGACTCAAAATTTGGAAACTAATTCTTAACGGGTAACATATGCGACATTTCCCCCCTATTCTTTTAACCCTTCTCCTCTGCTGATATATTTTCGATGCAAATCTGTACCGTTAACTGCCGGTAAGGGAAATATAAAAAAATCGAATATTTTGATAAAAATCGTTATTACTATTGTGTACATGTGTGTCGGGTAAAAGTAAGGCGCAGTGGGAACATTGAAGCATGACTTTTTTGCAAACGTATATGTTGTAAAAACTTGAAATCAAATCAAAAAATAGAAAAAATATGCTGCAGATTTTTACGATATATCAAAATATGGATGCTATGATAACAATTGTAACAGAAATATTACGAAATATATGTTGTATTCCAATTTTTTTCCATATAATTGGTTACGTTAAAGTCGTGCTGCGATGTATCCACTGCACACACCTGATAAATATTTATCCTTTAGGAACCACAGCGTGTAAAAGTACCGTCATTTTTGACGGGTTACAGCTAGTATAAATTTTAAGAGAAGACATTATTCTGCAATTGATAAAATTATTTTTAAACATTGTCATAAAAAACTTTTTTCAATGTACCTACCTACCTAGTAAAATTTATATATATTTTATTCAACTGAACTAAAATAACTTATTATTTTATCACACGGATTTCCTGATTTGATGTCGAATGATTCCAGAAATATAGTTCATAATGTATAGCAATCTGTCCCATACAACATTTTACATTTGCTCAAAAGTCCGCTCATTATTTAAATGTTCAAAAAGTTGGTTTCCCAAGTCATGAAGGACATAACCATTTTTGAAATGGAAGGCAATAAAATATTCCACAAAGTGTATAATGCCTAGTGCGACGAATTTATTAAACTTTACTTAATATAATTACTTTTGTCTTTTAGAGTAATGAATATTTTTCAATACACGTAGGTTAAAAAATTATAAAATGAATGAATAAAAGTGGTCTCACTGATTATACACATGATGGTCTTGTTGTAGAAAGAGAGGAGTGACTACTCCAGCCTAGCTCCGGTGGTAGTGGCTTGTCAAGAGGGTGACCTTAATTGTACGCCACACTTCTTAAGGGTGAAATTCTTTCACCTAGAGTGAGGTGAGACAATGACTCGTATGCCACGTGGTATTTTACGTGGCTTGTAATTTTAAATTAATTATCTGCCATAATGGTGTACGTAAAACTAGGCTGCTTTATAAAATGGTAGAGGGTTCCGGAAGATGAATAATACGATTATAGAGAGTAAGATATACGCATTTTCCATCACCTTTCCGGTACGGAGATTACCTCTAATATGTAGATGCATATTTGATAACATGGGGATGTACCTTTGTATTTAAATATTCAAATAACCTTTGAGCACCCGCGCAACATAAATTCAACCACAAAATTAAATGTTTTTTTTAATGATTATTAAATGCTTAATACGTAATACATATTACTAAAGGAACACAAGCATAAGACAGTACGTAAAAAGCCTCTCAGCCACTACCTACTTTGCTTGGTAAATATTCAAATTAATTCTTATAATTAATTTTAATCAGATAAACTATTGTGCCTGGTTTCATTGATCCTACTGAGAACCTTTTTAAGCGTAATGTGGTCTCTCCAGGAAATTCCTAGGGCACGTCTGTGTGTCCACATTTTGAAGGCTTCTAATCGTTTTTTGCACTAATGCACCATGTCTCACATCCATACAAAAAAAACTCCACACATAAGTTTTTATTAATTGCTTGCGGAGGTTTAGGCTTGTATTGCTGGATTCAAAAATCTTTGATTCTTATGACGAATACCGTCTCAAAAAGGCGTGCAAAATGGATGGGGCATATATTACGCCATGAAAATCTACTGAAAACTATACTGGAGGGAAAGATTGCCAGAGGGCGCCCTCGCCGTGAATATCTTGAGCAAGTGTGCCAAGATATGAATTGTGCCTCCTACACAGAGGTGAAGAGGATCGCTGGAGACCGAGCGGAATGGAGAAGATGTGCTTTGTGCAAACCAATCCCACGGATTGAAACCCAGGAAGGAAAGGAAACTATTGTCGCCTGTAACGTACTACGAATCGTCGTCTAAATTAATATTAAACTGATGAAAGTCTGTGACTTCATCCATTTGAATATCCTTCGTCGCGTACTCAGTTTCAATTCCTTTTTCCAATTACTGCAAACAATTAGTGCAAACATTTTCCCATTCGCTGATGGTTATTTCATCGACTTTTCCAAAACTAATCTCTCCACAGATTCATCAATTTAATATTACACAGACCATATTCTTTAATAAATAAAAAATAAAAAATATAATGAGGAAAATATGAAAATACTAATTACGTGGTAAAGTATGCAGCGCGCCCGCTCAAAGGCGAATTGAAATAAAGATCCTTAATTTCCACATGTTGTGAATAAATCACAAAGATATAAAAATCCATACGTTATCTATAAGACTTCACCAAAAGTAATCCCTAAATAAGAAAATAATATCTTGAGTTTATTTACTCCCACGTAATTTTTACGCCTTTAAAATAAGATGAGCGAATTATCACACCAATCTCACGCCAAGCCAAGACTCAAGAACTTTTCTATCTTGCAGAGATGAGTTTTACACGATTTTAATGGTTTATATTTGATATCGTTCTCTGCTTTCTGTTGACGAAAGCTATCATCTTTTAATAGACAATTTGAGGTAACGCACGTAAAACTTATTCAGTGAGCTGTCTCGCCATATCAAATATGGTTGGCAGATAAGAGATTAAGATATTTTAATCCGTTCTCCTTTATGTCCAGCCGACCTTCAACTTATTTTACAGACTGCATTTCAAATACTTCATTTCGTTTTGTCATAAATATTTCATTTCTTTAGTAATCATAATAATATGAATAATATTGTTTCAAGTTCTTAGCATGCATTGGACATTATTTTTATAGATTTTTTTTTCTTTTAGTAGAGATCTGTTGATCTGTGCTACATAAAACTACGTCTCCTGGGATGACGAGGTCCAGCTATCCCTCCATATTTTCGGTGGTCTCCCCGGTAGGCGTCGCGTCGTCCAGAGGAAATTTCATTTGCTGTTTTATGAACGAGTCTGTCACTGTCCATTCTGGCTACGTGATCCCACCAGAATCTCCTTCTGGATCTACTCTAACGTGCTATGTCCTCTATTTTGGAAGTTTTCCTTATGTCTTCGGTTTTCGGACACGATCACGTAGAGTATTTCCAGTAATGGATCTCAGCACTTTCATTTCAGTTGTTCTGAGGAGTGTTTTGGTATGAACAGTGTCAGCTTGCGTCTCTACAGAGTATGCCATAATAGGTCGCACGCATGTTGTATATCTTGACCTCACATTCAATATGCATATATTTGTTTTTCCAGACTAAATTCTTGAGATACCCTGATACTGTGGATGTTCTTGTAACTTGCTCTTGAACTTCGGTATACAGATCGCTATGGGTACAGATTTGTACACCTAATAGAATTATGTATTAAAAAAGTTTATTCATTAAATCAACCAGTTTAAGATAAATCCTTTTCCATCATCAGGATATTTTAGCTACCCTATCTGGCAGGGAGGGTGATTCTCCCCTCGGTGATCCAGAGAATGACATTGTCTCCGGGCCAGCTTGTGGGACTTAAGGGATAAGCAAAACGAAGTTGAGAAAAGCCAGTCGCCCTGGGCACCTAAGCAATGAGTTGGAATGGTGCAAGGAAGATGGAGAATATCATTAGGATATTTAAGCTATAACAAAATATACAACTATTACCTAAAGCTTCTGAAATTAAATTTTTCGATAAATTATTTAGTAAATTTATATATCATCTCACTGCGTAAAATATAAAATACGTACGATGATGAAAATTATTGAAAAATAACCTTTACGATCAGAAATTATTGGAAACATTTTTTGTATCAGTCCTATCCCACCAGTCCGATGGTGTTGCTTATATTTAACTTATTAACAATATTTCAGTTATTTGCGTACGCTTTACATGCTTCGGACTATTTAACATTGTTTATCTTCTTCTTCTGCTTCATCTAGGACTGCGTCCTGTCATTGCTCGGAGCCTGTTCCTGGGATACAGGTGTCCAGCTATCTCGCCATCTTTTATGCGGTCTTCCTGAGAGTCTGGTACCAGACGGCAGCTTGTTCGTTGCTGCTATGCTCACTACTCTCTCAGAACAAGCTCTCTACGCATGATCTCTCCAGTTACGTCTTCTAGATCTTCCCCGTCGGACAATATCCTCGACGTCACAAGTCCTTCGTATTTCGGAATTCCATTGTTTATGTGTTAAATAAATAAATCCAATTTGAAATCAAAATTTCGTTCATTTTTTAATTAATTAATTAAAAATACGACAAAACAACGATTATTAAATATACTTATTATCTTTTTAAATACAGATACGAATACGGAGTTCATGTCGCATCAATATTCTTACTATTCTCAAACTAAGGCAAATGAATAAGTTAGGAAAATAGGACTAACTTGCTAGTGTCTTAAATGGGGCTCAAACCAACGACCACCAGGTCAATAGACGAGCGCCATAACCACTACACCAACAAGATTTTCACAAATATAGTTTAGTATCAAAAATACAAAAAAAAATACAAAATTAATTGTCTAATGTTATCATTTTTAAACAACATCAATTTATCTGATTTCTACAAATATTTATCATATTGTTAGTGAAAATAATAATATGAGTATTTATTTACATTAGTCGAAAAATATATTCACTGTTTATAAGACACTGAGACACAATTTTATAAACTGTTTTTCACTACGGATCATTTTTTTTAAACATTGGTCTTATATGATAAATTTATCGTTCATGAGTAAAAACTTTAATACATCAATACTTTTGAAAAATATTCTAAAATTGAAATGCATTTGTAATTAATATTATTTAAACAATTTGAAAAGTTAAAAATTATCAATAAAATATTATTTTCATTTCCCTCCACTAATTTATTTTTTAGTATAACATATGTTTCGGAATCCTCCGTTTTCTTCCTCGGGAGAGTTGAGACAAAACTCTCTGAGATTTGAGACTCTCAAGAAGAGTCCCACTTCCCTAAACCCTCACCTGTGGGAGGAAACGAAAAAAAAACAAAAATACTGTTTTATTCATAATTTTTCAAATGCATTTCAATAAAATAAACGCCACCATATTTAATTATTTGGATCAAGTGTTCAAATATGTGAAATTCAAATCACTGAGTTTCATCTATGTCTGTAGTCTTATAATTGTGGGAGATAAATAACTTTTTTTCTCATACGAGGTATTTATGTCGTCCTGTTGGATGACCAAATAAAATAAAAATTAAGAAAATCATATAGATTTACTGTCAATTTACCGAAAATCAAACCCAGAACCCCCACTTGGTGTGAGAAGCCAATGTCTTACCCACTGGCACGTTTTTTGTATGGGAATTTTAATTCAAAATAAATGACAAACTATGCTGTTGCTGCTTATTGAGCTAAATAAGATCATTCATACAATTGTCACTGGATGTTAAGGTAAACATATAATTTTTTTATACATTATTCATTTTACTAATTAGGTGCTCTAACTTATATAATACTCTCTTTATATTAAAAAAACTGTTCTCAAAATCATTAAAAACTGATGGAATTTGTTCGATTTAATGAAACGCGTTTATAGCAAGAATACAAAGTTTTTCAATTAAAAGTTTATTCGTGTTTACGGAATAGAAGACATACAAATTGTTGCGAATTAATTAGTAATATGACGTCATACTTATCAAAGTGCGCTGTGGAGCTCCAAAATATTTTTCAAATGCTAAGTTTTAAATTACTTAGCACGAAAATTAACATTCAACAGCTAAAAGTTAATAACTCAATTATTTTTGTTTGAAAAATATGGTTAGTAATGTTAAGATATTTTTTTACGCTTCAACAGGCCAAGAGGCCCAATTACAGAAGCTTAACACATCACAAAACACCCAGGCCCGAGTAAATCACATAGATTATTTATGACCTCACTGGGAATGGATCCCAGAACCCTAGGAGTGGGAAGCTAGTGCCATATTAATATATGTGACCAAGAGTTATTTTTATTTTTATGATTAATAAAATAATAATAACCTAACCTAATAAATATAATCATAATAACCTAACCACAAGACCAACAAGCTAAGAGTAGCTTGTTGGTCATGTGGTTGGGACTCGTGATCTAAAGGTCGCGGATTCGAATCTCAGTGCAGACCAGCAAGTTGGTCCTATTTTCATAGCACAAGCGTCTAGCTTAGTTTGAAAATAGTAAGAATATTGATGTGACGTATTTCGTTTTCGCATGTCATAAAAAAATATTTAAATAGAATATGTTAATTCAGCCCCAGTAATTATTGTGACTGAAATAACGACAACATATTTTAATCTCGTGCTTTCACATTACCTTGTGTTTTATTTTCACCATTATTTTTTTATTGTTGGTACCGGACTGAGGTGTCTCCTAATCTTTTTGGAAATCAAAAATATTTTGAAGGCGTCACATTTTTGGTGTGAAGCGTTGCAGTCATCGCCTTAAACGGGGCATATTTTCAAAACATTGATCAATGGCAGGTAGCGACCCCTAAAATTAATTTGAATGATAAATAAAAAAAGGTGTTTATTTTTTGGCTATTGAAAGCATGCCCCTGATAAAAAATAAAAAATTTCAAAAAATAATTCAGAAATATTGAAAAAAAAACCTCAAACTTCGATATTCGAAATCTCCGTAACTATTGATATTAGGTAATAGTTGCTTGAACATCTTCGACTCATAATTGAGGTAGAGATCCACTAGTAAAGTATTGTGGACTAACTTTGTACCCCCTGTATATACAGATAGATTAGTAGATACATTACATAGAGTAGTGAAACGTTTTAAAATTACAATTTGTTTCATTTAACAAGTGCCCACATATTGCGATATAAATGTCTCAAAGGATACCTACAAATGACATGGACCACCAATGACAGTGGTCCCATTGTTTAAAGTGGAATACACTTTATGAAACAGGCAGCTTGTAGTGTACTATTGTATCAACAGATTAGTACCCAGTACTGCAACACAATTAGAGCCTCCAATCCGAATATTCGTACCTCGAATATATTCGCCGGTTTTTAAGTATTAATTTTTTCTAATACTTTAAAAAGTATTCGCTCATATTTACATAATAAGATTTTTAATATTTTTCTAAACGAAACAAAAGTTTACGAACCCTGAAAGTCGTATTCAAGTATTTTCAGGTATACGATTTTTTTCTCGGAGTCGGACACCAAAGATGTAAACGCCGTAAATTGTCGGACATTTTTTGCATTTGCCTTTTTTTATTGTCATTTGCTTTATTGTTTTATGACAATAAGCACTTGCGGTTAACACACTTTGTTTTGTCAACGGTTGAGTCGAATTTCTATTATTGTTTAGTATTAAATTTTCATAAATATTTGAGCCGACAAACAAGAAGTTATATACAAAATAATTTAAAAAAAACTTGCACTTGGGGTGTGAGATGAAGTATTTTCGTGTGTGGGTTTGTTAACTATGGCTAGCCCCATCTTTGAGCAGATTTTAAAACTAGTTTTTTATCTGTCAATCAAAGGTAGATAGCCTTTTTAGCGCCATGTATGGAATTATCTGGAGAACAAATTATGTTGGCGTTACAATACTTAAATTTCTAATAACTTCTAATGACCCGCAATGGATTCCAATGTTAGATTATAGATTACTTAATCAGATTAGAAATATATTTACTTTCATTGCTCCACATTATCAGACGTTCATTTCCCTGTGGAATGTAGAATTCAGGGCATGGCCGACTCCATAAAACGCAAAGGAAACAAAGTGATGTGCAAAGCCCACAGAAAAGCTTCAATGAGGGAA
This sequence comes from Agrypnia vestita, assembly GCA_016648135.1. NCBI lineage: Eukaryota > Metazoa > Arthropoda > Insecta > Trichoptera > Phryganeidae > Agrypnia > Agrypnia vestita. Next base: position 16,444 of record JADDOH010019337.1, read on the forward strand.
ATGGTTTCCCCTCCGCTGTGACGTCACAAGTGCCTCCGAGGCCCGCGCGAAGGGAGTTGACTCGAAGAAGTGGAAGCTTTTAAGATTATTAGTGATTAGTCTCCCTGAACGCGACCATTTTGTCGTCTTTGTAGGTAAGTCGGATCGTATTCAAACAAAATATACAAGCTTGTAGGCAAATGTAAGAATATCATTTAATGATAATTAATTAAGTGATCAGAAAGATAATTGATATGAGTAATTTGTATTTGGTGAGAAGATCATTCCAACATCCGACAGTACCACTATTCACAACTATTTATAAGACATATGTAAGGCCTCTCCTCGAATATGCCTCTCTGATCTGGAATCCATATTTTGCTAAAGATATAGTTTTACTGGAAAATGTTCAGAGACGAGCCACAAAATAACCCTTGGGTCTTAAAAACCTGGAATATGCGAAAAGGCTGAGAGTATTGAAACTGCCCACTCTTCAGGAGCGACGAGCAAGAGGTGACCTCATCGAGACATTCAAGACATCGGGCTACTACATTATTCCTAATATGACAGATATGCTTGCATTAAACACTAATGTGGGCCTTCAAGGACATCACCTGAAGTTGAACAAGTCCCGGTTCTCGTGTAACCCAAGAAAGCATGCACTAAGCAACAGAGTGGTCAATATGTGAAACAGTTTGCCCGAGGGCGTTGTGTCTACAGCCAGTGTCAACCAGTTTAAGAATACGCTGGATTTTCAAATGAGAGACAGTGATATGGGCCTATCAGCTTAAGCTGCCTGCCCATTTTCAATAATAATAATAATAATAGATTCCATATTAATAAATATTATTAGTTTTAATTGTTTCAGAGGCAAGTTTGTAGAATTCCATAATCACACATTTGGAAATAAAAACAATTATTTTTTAAGTTCTACCTTTTTTAATTTTCTGAGACGCGTTTCGTCTTATGAGGGCATTATCAATACAAATATTTTACATTCAACAACTTATATTTATATTTGAAGTATTAGAAAGAGATGGTTTATAATTTTAAGAATTAATTAAGATTTTTGGATTTCTTCACGATTCTAAGAAATAATTCTGTTCAAACACTAATGATAAGTAATACGTATAAAGGGATGAGGATTGATATTAATGTGATATTCTTGGTAACTAATTATGTTTGTGCGCTAGAGATAATGATATTTAGAATAATAATGCCCTCACAAAATTAAAAAAAGGTAGAACTTAATATGCATTTTTATTATTTCCATATAAATTATTAGTTTCATTAATTAAGGATAAATTATAGAAGTCTCGTGACGAAGCTAATTTTAGATAGAACTCTCTTATACGATGGCTCAGGGCGTACAACCTGTATTCCATTGTAAGAACATCCACACATTATTAAAATTTCAAAGTTCTATATATATGTTCGAATCAAGAACCTTTCATATATTACTATGGTCTCTGCTAGAGACATCGGTTGATTTTTTTCTCATTAACTTTACATATGAGAAAAGTAAATGGACGTCTCTTATACGATGGTTCAGGGCTTATAAACTGTATGAGCTCGCTTAAGTAATTACTCTACACAATGCAACGTTCACTTAATAATTGGTGAACGTTGCATTGTGTAGAGTGATCACATTAGCCAGCTCATACAGGTTGTACGACCTGAGCCATCATATAAGAGACTTCTATCCACTTTTCTAATTTATAAATAAGCTTCGTCTCTGTGAGACTTCTTTAATTTATCTTTAATTAATTAATCATCCTTCTGGGGACAAAATCCAGTAACTGTGTTCCTAGAACATACTTTCATATAAAAATATTGTATATTATTAATTTCATTCACTTTATGACATTTCTTACTCGAAATGGTGATTTTAGTAAATAAAATATAATGTAATCGCATATTTTTGTCTTACTGCAAAAATAATTCATTTATTATCCATGAAAAATATGTTAACTTTTGCGGGATCCATATTGTGGCAGGATTCGTATGCCAAATTTCATCGCGATAGGACACAGTATTTTTAGAAATAAATCTAAAAAAAAACACAAAGTTAAAATAACTTCTAAACCATTGAATATCAGAATAACCCTATTTGCCGCTCAATGGGTTGCTAGTAATGTCCTCTAAACGTAGGCTCCATTCGGACTCGTGCGTAATATGGTAGGACATCATTTTTTTCAATTACAAAATTTTTCGACAAAAATCAAAGAAAATAGTATGTTAAATATTTTATTTATATTGGGTCCTTACATATGAAATTGGCGTTTTGCCGTACTGGCAAATTTGATCTCAAATATCTTCTCTTTGGTTAGGAATTCCAAATCCAAATTTATACAGCTATTTACTCATGTATTTGTGTTTTGAAAATTATAATTCATTTGTTTTTTCCTCAATTGTTTTTTTCTTTGCGTCACTCAGTTTACAAAATGAAAAACTTGAAATATCGGGTTATTTACGAGTACGAGTTCCACCGTGGCACCAGTGCTGCAG
>JADDOH010019338.1:0-17999 GCA_016648135.1 Agrypnia vestita
AAAGCTTCCATATTCTCCTATCTTGTGCTGCTACCGTATGTGCTAACCAATCAAGATCCAACCTGTTTTCGTACGCTTTTTTTTTGCTTTTCCCAGCTTAATCTGGGGCGACCCACCTTCCTTCCGGGGTTGCGAAGAGAATATTTTTTGGTATCCGTTAATATTTCCTGGTAGTTAGTTTGTAAAAAAAATATTTTCATATTTATTAATCAACACAATGGTAGCTTGTTGGTTTTGTGGTTAGGACTCTCGCCTCGTGATCCAAAGGTCGCGGGTTCGAATCTCACTCCAGACCAGCAAGTTAGTCCTATTTTCACAACACAAGCATTAAGCTTAGTTTGAAAATAGTAAGAATATTGACATGACACGTATTCCGTGTTCGCATAAAAAAACTAGAAAAGACATACAGAAAAATCAAATCAATGAAAAAATATTTGGCTGCTACCGGGACTGAAACCAAGGATGTCCTATCTGTATAGGAAAGGTGCGTTTTCATTACGCTACAGCGACCTCGTACATTTCCGTCAATATATCGACCCTATATTTAAGTCACTTTTTATTAATTGATTAACCTAAATGTGGGGTATAAAAGCAAAGGAAGAAATATCCAAAAAAAATTAATGCACTCATCGAGGAAAACTAATTTATAATGTACCGAATTTGAGATTTTATATTGCTGCCTTTGCTTTTATACCTCACATATTATCTATTTTTTAATTTGTGTATCTACTTTACTAAAGGACGCCAGAATTAAATCTAGATCCGTGGTTCGAGTTCCGGGGCAGCCAAATATTTTTCCGTTGATTTGATTTTTCTGTTTGTCTTTTCTAATTGATTTATAAATTTGTTTTTAAAAAATTCAATGAATTCTGAAATTGCAACTTCACAATAAGAATGTGTTCTTTGATATAATAAAAATTCTCCTGTTTATTTGGAGTCGATACATGACTCGGAGGTGTTGAGTGGAAGCGTAACACCCTCAGCGCGGACACTGCGCGGATGAACGTAAGGCTTTCATAACAGCGCGAGAGCCTTCCATTTTAACGCGGCAGGCAGCCCGTCCCGTGCGAGGGGCTGATGAGCCATTGTGCGGCTCCCTCGGGAACTCCAGACCCCGGGCGGGGCGCGGGCGATACAGGATGGCGTGACAAGAATCGGGAACTGTGTTTCAAAGGGGAGACCAAGTTCGGCACAATTCTTTATAGTTGTCGCCTACCTCTCAAGTGTGTGGAGGGGGGAGAGAGAGAGGGGAAAAGGGGGTTGATTTTTACGTCGGGATACATACATCGCACGCACCCGGTCAATCGAACTCATTTATTTATTTATTTAACGCCCTTATAGGCTTTTACAAATACACAGAATAATTTTTTTTAAAAATAACATAAGACAGTTAAAATAGTAATACAATATTAAAAGTTACAATAATAATAGTTAAAAGGTAATAATAATAATAATACAGAAAAAATTATTGACCATTTCCATTTCGTTGAGATGTAAACAATTGTATCAGCTTTGTCCTATACACAGTTATACTATCAGCAAAAATGTCAGCCGCCTCTGCATGTTTATTCCCTAATGAGTGTAATCTTGGAATAACAGAGTTTGCTACTCATCTCATCTCATCTCAACTCATCATCATCTTTGTGCCTTCATCCCTGAGGTGTCGGGGGCCTCCCGTGTTGCGCTGTCTCGGGCCGCTACGTTAAAAGTTGACAGTGTAGCGACCTTTCCCCTAGAAGTTGCCAATAACATATCGCTTCTTCACTTCAACGTGTTCGCTTGCATATACACATGGAAAACATAATTAGTAAAGCACAAAATTTGACAGGATTTATACTTCGTTTCACCAGAAATTTTAAAAATCCTAAAAACTGACATGCACCTGTACCAAACTCTTTTCCGACCACACCTCGAATATGCATCCAGCATTTGGAATCCCTAGTATAATATGCTTCTATGGAATGGAAGCATGGACGCTTACCGAAGAACTGATAAGGCGACTTGAGGCATTCGAGATGTGGGTCTACAGAAGAATTCTCAAAATAAGCTGGATGGACAGAGTTACGTATGAAGATGTTATGGCTCGGATGAATGAAGAAAAATAAGTTATTAAAACAATAAAAATCCGAAAACTTCAATATCTAGAACATGTGATGAGACATCCAGAGAAATACGAGATCTTGCATCTCATAATGCAGGGAAAGATTGCCGGAAGTCGGGACCCTGGAAGAAGGAGGACTTGATGGCTGAAAAACTTGAGACAGTGGTTTGGCCAGTCTACTGTGGAGCTGTTCCGGGCCGCAGTAAAGTCCGCATAGCCAACATGATAGCCAACGTCCGGTTAACGGACAGGGCACGAGAAGAAGAAGAAGAAGAAGTATAATATACATAATGAACAACTTGAAAAATTACAAATAAAATACACTATGCAGATTCATTGAAATATTTTATCATAAAAAACAGACGCACAGCTCTTGATATTTTCAACTCGTATAAGATCTGTCGAAACCAATTTATCATTTATGTCCTCCCCTATTATCACTTATAAACCTCCACGTCCCAGCAAGGACTACTAAAAAACTCCGCCTCTTCCACATTCCTGTTCCTCGCACCAAGTCTGGATTACGTCCATCCATATAAAGATCCATAAGTATTGACCTTAAAGGTTCAGATACACATGCTTATTAGTGGCATGCCTCTTAGTGGCATGCTCATAAATCAACCGGCGGTTGTATGGCTAGTGGCATGCTCGTTACTAGCAATGTGCCTACACACATGCCACTAATAAGCAAGGCCTAGAGAAGGTCGATACTGCGCATGCTCACGTGCCACTAAATAAGCAAGTGTATCTGTAGCTTAATGCATATTACTGATATAATAATAAAATAAATTTTTATTAAATATAATTATTTTATTTTAATTTATTCTATATTATTTTATTAGATTGAAATTAATTATAATTTAATAAAGTTGAATTTTATTTGATTTTGCTAAGCAAATAAACAGATTTCAGGGGATCATAAATATTATGATGATGTAAAATTCACATTTTTATAAAATGAAGATGAATCTTTCTGCGATACTTACATACATTAAAACCATAATTTTATTTGCTGGATTGGTACCATAAGATATGGTGTTGAAAAATCCATACGATAGAGAAATAATATGTATAGTGTACAAAAATTGTCACACCGATTTTAATCCCCATCACATCTTCCCACCCCTTTTTTAGTGGAAATATCATAATTATAAATAAATATTATAATTATTTCGTTGTTTATCTGTCCGCGTAACTTCATGTAGTGTCCATAATTTCGTTTGAATTCACCGTTAAAAATTAACCCATAAAAACCAAGTTTTATCATACTCCCTTTCTCATTTCTAGTTGAAACAGGTTTCGCGCCTTCTCCACGCGTCGGGATCCTTTCTCATTTGTATGGTTTCCAATTTGAAAAACCGTTAAAATTACAAAAAATCCAAAATTATACTATAATAGTTAAATTTTTTTAAACAAATTTGTTAGATCATTTTCATCGTCGCCACGAGTCTGAATGCAAAGTTTCAGCTCGATTGGATCACGGGAAAAGGGTTAAAAATCGATCCAAAGTTTTTTCGGCAGACAAGCAGACGCTACGAGTTAAAAGAAGGGGAGTAAAAATGTAATTAGTCGGTCGGAGATGGGTACGATACCGATGTTGCCACCGCCGCATGTGCGTGATCCGTCAAAGATATATTACATATAGGACTTAGCAAAGACGTTAACCATTTATACCCATAAAATAGTACCACTAACTGCCGGCAGGGGATATATAAATACATAATAATATATGTATAGTTTACGGCGGATTCCAATTTCGAAATCATCTAATGTAGGTAGGTGACGTCGTAATAAAATCAAATTCAGAGGAAACTTTTTCGACGAATTGACGCCGACGTTGGCCGACTTATTTTCGCATTTATTTGTTCTATTATTCAGAAGGGAAGTAATATTAACGAGATGAAATTTTTTTACGTAACGTGAAATATAAAATTACAATGATAACAAGCTACCTTATTGGATTCTACTTCAGAAATATGTATGGGAGCTAAAAAAATGACTTGGAATATCATACACAAAGAGTAACCGCTTTTATCGTACTATTTTATAAAGGTGGTTATGGACGGATATGTTTCCCAATAATATTATAGATATTTAATTTTTTTATTTTATATTTCAACAGGCCCGATAACAGAAGCGAAACACATCACAAAACACCCAGACATGAGTAAATGACGTAGTTTAATTTTGACCTCACCGGTAATCGAATCCGGAACCCTCGGTGTGAGAAGCCAGTATCATGCCCACTAGGCTACGAGGTCCGCCATGATAATGTTAATAATTTAATCGTCTTTTTTTTATAAATAGATACATTTTTATATTTTAGCAACTGACAGGTAAAAATACCGTCATTTTTGACGATTTACAGCTAGTTACGGTATTAATTAGTTCCTTAGAGGAATTTTAGGAATCATGCGATCAGCAATCTTTGTGTTATTGGTAAAATACAATTATTATTAATTGTTCGAAGAATATTTTTTCTTCTGAATGAAGGTTTGAACTTAATGGTGACATTATTATTAAAATAAAACACAAATCACTTTGTTTTCACCACTTTATTAGATATACAATATACATGTGTCGAGAACAATGTTCTCTTCTTCAGGATTGTTTGTGTACTCAAATTTAACCAGACAAAATTTGTGCACAACCCACCATTGAATACTTTTTCACTTAAGATTCCATCCCCTTCAGATGACATTCCATAACTAACACCTCCGACCCCTTCTCCCCTCCCCTCACCTTCCCCTTCACCATAACACACTTGCTTGGTTTATATTTTTCAATTTTAGTACACAAACAATCCTGAACATTGTTCTCGAAATATGTAGATTGTATCTATACCTATAAAACTCAATGTGTGTATATCTGTCTGTCTGTTCTCTATACAAATCTACACCCTTTATCCGACTCGATTCAAATTTTGCTTTAATATCCGGCGGGTAACATAGGTGACATTTCCTCCCCATTATTTTATCCTTTCCTCCCCCGCTGATTTATTTTCGATGCAAATCTGTACCGTTCGACCGATCAAACTCAAAATTTGGAAACTTATTCTTTAGGACTCGGCGGGTAACATAGGCGACATTTCTCCCTCCTCTTTTACCCTTTCCCCACCCCTTACCATATTTTCAATGCAAATCTATACCGTTTATTCACAGCTTAAACCTTAACCCGTGCAACACCGGTTACGAGCAGCTAGTATCTAAGAAAGTGATTTTGTTTTATTTAAATTATTATTTATAAAATCTTTAATGTCTCTAATTGAAGCGTCTAAAAATAACATTAAAAAGGCCTTCAGTCTTCCATGATACCCGTTCATGAAAATGAATATTTTCAGGGAAATGTTGAAGGTCTGGTAAGGTTGTTTAACACCCAAACCCAATTAGTGTAGCGGCGCGGTCCTCCAGAGGGCGGGGGGAGCGGGGGGGGGGGGTTGTGTCAATTGGACAGCAGACATTCGTCTCCATTTAATTGAGCGCTTCGTTACCTATTGAATGGGAGCAGGTGTGGCCGCTGAATGGCCGCCCCCCCTCTCCCACCCGGCAACCCCGCGCGCCGCCCGCCCGGGGAGCTCCAATTGGAAACCACTAATGGATGAACAGTCTCGCGGTGAAAGGCTCGGATCGCGGCGGTGGGTGGGTGGGGGGGGGGGGGAAAGGGGGACGCTTTCAATAGCCGAGTCTTTGCCGAATTAATTCTAAGGTTATTTGGTGAATCGAAGATAGCGGCGGTTCGAAAACGCCTTCCAAAACGTGTTTTCGACGAAGCGATCGGAGCGAGCAGACTTCCGACATTAGCCCTTCTGAATGAGAGTTTTCCATTAGCGGAAGCCCCCCCCCATCCCACCCCCCCCCCAGCCGAATATCCCTCGCACTTTTATTTACCTCCGGTATTTACCTTTGGAGAGCTCCTCTCTCTGTGTCCGGTATGACATTACAATATTTGCTTCGTTTTTATAGTCAGTACGTTTGTAACATACATCATTCGAGTTTTATTATTGCTAAAACTTTCTTCCGTTAGGAACATACACAGCACGTCGGTGACAGCAGAACTGAAAAAAGTAACCCGAAAAAAACAAGTTTTCATTATACTCCCTTTCTCATTTACCTACTAGTGAAAACTGGTTTGGCGCTTAACCTACGCGTTGGGCTTCGGTCGAGCGACGCTACGGAAGAGTAATAAAAAATTTCTAAAAATCCAAAATTATACTTTAATCAGGTTCCGCGTCTACCAGACGCGTTGAAATATTTTCGTACAACTTAGTAAGTTGTATGAAAAAACCATCAAAAATTTGAAAAATCCAAAAATTTATTAATTTTTTTAAAGAAAATTTGTTAGATCTTCTTGATCGTCGACACGAGTCTGCTTGCAAAGTTTCAGCTCGATTGGATCGCGGAAAAAGTGTCAAAAATCGATCCAAAGTTTTTTCGTCAGGCAAGCAGACGCCACGAGTTAATTAATATAAAGAGAGTAAAAAGGAACTCCTTCCTCATTCTAGACTAGACTAGTTCAATTTAGTCAAGTGAGATGAAAATTAACCACCGCCTACCCAAGGCCGTTTGATGAGCAATAGCTCCCATATTGACCCTTTACTTTCGCCCACCAATTCGGCATTATTTTAATACTAAACCGGCTATCCTCGTTACGCCGCTGATACTCAATTGTTCTGTTCTATTGAACGCTGGTTCAATATAGGAACGTTTCTTATAGGTAACTGTTGTGGCTAGTTTTCGAACTTGTAACTAGTAACTACTGCAGTCAGCTTGGCTGAGGAATCAACTGTGCACAGACTATTACTATCTTCAAACGGGACTAAAGCAATTTTATCTTTCCAAAAACCTAGTTTACTCGTCCTAGTCCCCATTCATCTCCTACTCATCTTGTTATCTTGGAAATAATTTTGAAATTGGCAATACACCTGCTAGTGTAATAATGTGTATACAAAGAATGAATAAATACATTTAACAATCACTGGATTTTGTCCACAAAGCGATAGTGAAATATTGTGTATACAAAGAATGAAAAATACATTTAACAATCACTGGATTTTGTCCACAAAGCGATAATCATTAAATAAGATAAATTATAAAAGTGTTACAGAAATGAAGCTATAAAGACAATAGATACTATACGTGTTTCACATATAATAACTTAGATTCTGTGATACTCCTGTGGCGGTATCTGTCTGTGGTAGGGGGCGGCGAGGGGATGATATTTTGTTCTCTGGTATTTTTTGTTTTTTATGGCTTTATTTTTATTTAAGGTGTCACCACAATATTTAAATACTGGGGTATCTAAATATCGGAATATACATATATTTCGGGAAGCACAGAATAAAAAGAAGAATTTGGAATATAATTACAAGATTTATTTAATTTTTGAATACACCGATTTTTAACAATACTTTTTAATAAAAACTTAAGACTAGTTATAAAACACTGGATGAACGGGGTCTACGAGGAGAGTGTTAGAAATCGCTTCTCTCCCTCTATTTATAGACATTTGTGAATGCTTCCAGAATATTCTCCCAAAAAAAGGTATAGGGCTGTGCTGTCTGCAGCTTCCGACATGATCGATATCTTTCGATGAGAATATCGAAAAATATCGACCCAGGCCTCAGACTACATGTCCAATGCTGGGCCAACTCGGCCAATTTGTTTGCGTGAACGTAGTTAAACCACCGCGCCCGTAAACATATTGGAACAAAACATTCAAACGTGGGAGACGGGTGATGCTACACCAGTTGAGTGGCCGTGAAAACCTAAGAACATTCTTAACCTGACAGACCTGTGAATATTTCTTTCTCCATAATTTACTCAATTACTTTACCTTTACCTGTAGCCTACATCGTCACTCCCTATATCCAGACATAGACACCAACAAACAATTGCTCTTTCATTTTCAACTTTCAAAAATTTGAAAATGTTTGGATATTACGGTGGAATTGATGAACGTTGCATTGCTAAAGTGATCATTCAAGTCAATTAATACAGGTCATAAGCCCTGTGCCCACATTTAAAGACTTTTTTTTAGATGTTTCCCATAGAAATAGCTACGCTTCTGTGAGACTTATATATTTAAATCTTTTTAAATAAATGCTCATTCAGACAAAAGGTTGCTAAAACACTGTAAATCCCTATTAAACTGTGTAGTGTATCCCAACTCTTGAGATAAAAGATTGGTGTTTGCGGTTATCTCCAGTATATTCTTAGATACTTTCTGTCTACCTACCTTAACCTAAATCCAGTGCTGACTGCACGCTAGTTAGTAGAAGAGAGAGTGAGCGAGAGTTGGTGCTCTCATCTTTTATAGCCGCGCCTCATTGTACTCCCGTATAGGTGACCGACCTGAATTGTTGTTGTTGTAGCCGGGCCTCGTGATCGAGGACGATAGTTATTGCTGCGCCTCTCAGAGCTTTGCGATGGGAAAATAGCCCTATTCGAGAGGCGCACTCTCTCCCGCATACTTCACATAGGAAGGGGTCAGGTTGCATTGGTCGGTCCTGTTGACGCATGGTTGCGGCTCGCTGCTCATTTTTTTATAGTCTGGACGCCGCAACACCATCAGCCCGAGAGAAAACTCTCCTCCAGCTCTCACGATCTTGTGCCAGCTGTTCCCAGCTCAGGTGCTCTCGACCTGAATACAGCACATAATTAATCATAATTAAGAAACTCGCCGTAGATAAAAATACACCGATCATAAAATAAAGCATACCTCAAAACATGAACTAATTATTATTTGTCGTCTCTTTTAAATTGGATTTAATGAATAACTTTGGAAACGTCGATAACAGACAGCGGCTGTCGTTTTAATAAAACTGTCAAACATTTGTCGTCGTTAATTCCGGCCCGGGGTGTTTCTATAATTTATTTTATCATCACAATAAACGCCGCTCGAACATCCGGCGGCGGATGCTGGAGATACAGTGGCGGATGCTGGAGAGGGATGCAGAGCAGGGACGGCGCCCCGGACATCCGGCGCGGGCCGGAAGTGGGTCACTAAATGTTGACACTGATCGATCACCCGCCCCGGGCTGTCATCGGCCTCGATGGCGGATGTGGTCATTATTGATAATCTCCCCTTCGGCAGGCCGCCATCGTCCAGCGCCACTTGCGCAGGTAATCGTAATTAGAAGACGTATTAGTCTTCCCTCGACCGAGGGAGGGATCCCGCGAAGGGCTGATTCCGCAGCCCCCGCAAGGTTTTTTAATGTATTAAATATGAATCGAATTGAAAAACACTGTGTTTTTCTGCTATATATTTAATGTAATTGTTAAAACGTATTCGAGATCACTCTCATTATCAATAACAAGTTTTTTTCAACTATATTATTGATTGATTTGGCATTTACTTTGTGGAATAATATGATAATTTATAGATAAATAAAATACTTGTGTAAGACCACTTTTGAGTTCAATTTATACACGACTAGTTTCAAGAGCCACAGATGTTGTCATCTACAGGTGAGAATATATATGTTTATATTCTTACCTGTAGATGAGAACATCTGGGCAAAACAAATTAAATATAGAAAATAGAAAGAAAAAAAAAATACATAAAAAATAATGGAGAACAGTCATTGTTGCATAATTAGTGTCCATCTTTTGTGCATTGGTGAGTCAAGCCACATGGCAGCTGCTGGAATAATGGAGTTGAATGGAAATGGAAAAAAACGATACATGATAAATTTAATACTACACAACATTTAATCATAGAATTTTCTTCTTCTATTGCTGTTAAAATCATGAAAAATAAAATACCGCACATGGTGCATATTGCAACGAAATGGAAAACAGACGGAATATCGCATTATCCGATTCCCTTGTAATATGTCACTTGAAACAACAAAACTATAGAAGAATTGCGAAGGGTAGCTACAGCATTTGGGAAGTATGTACACAATTGCCTACACTAGAATAATCTAGGAAGTTCGAAAAATCAGCATTTGCATATAAATACCGGGAAAACGCCGCAACGCGGAGGGATTCCTTATTTTACCATTTTAAACAATAAAATCACTTTGTGACCGATATAAACCATTTTATAGGGACGCCTTTAAATTATGATTTATGAACTATCTCCTCTGCAATACAAGTCTTTTCAGTGGTTGATTGAAGAGTCTTACATTATTTATTTCTTTCACGTTACTAGAAAGTACATTATAGAATTTTAAAGCTGTATATAGGAAACCATGCCGTTCTCTGTTTGATCTCGGTATATCACTACTTATACTATCTCTCTCTCTCTTGTGCAGGTTAAACATTGTAGTCACGTAAAAATGTCAGGAAAAATGTTGCGCGGTGACATTAGTAAACACAGAAAAGCGCATCTGGTGGCCAGCGATGCGCTTTTCCAGCAAGCCAGGAGCGCTCGCCGCTCCGAGCAAAGTACTTCGCAATCTGTCATCGGCTCCGACCACGTCTCTCATACTATAGTAAAAAAAATAACAAGTCTCATTACCAGCGGTAAAAAAAATTAATTAGCGATTTATCAATTACTGGTGATTTTTTTTATCAAATTGGCAAAGTCACTTAACTCGAATCAAATCAATACACTATTCTTGAATACTATTTCGCAATTTATCACTCGTCTACGAACGCTTTAAAATCGCTGGGTAACACTTTATTTATAAGTTGTTTTGGAAAACATTGTGAAAATTCATTATTAATATATTAAATATGAATAAAATTGAAAAACACCGTTTTTTTCACAATACAGGGTGTACCAGAGCTAGCAGCAGAAACTTGGCCGGTAGATTCCTGACTATACTTCAAGCAACCATGACCTATTATCAATAGTTATAGAGATATGCAGTATCAAAATTTGCATTTTTTTTCAATATTTCTGACTTTTTTTTTGCAAAAAGTTGAACTATCGTTACAGTAACTTATATCGATTATGAAAAATTCATTTGCTTCAATACAACTTAAATAAAATGATAAAAAGTAAAATGATAAAAACCTTGAAAAAAATTACTTTTTTCAATTTTTGCAAGGTTTTTATCATTTTATTCGACTTGTGTTAAAGGGAATAAATTTTTCATAATCGACATATGATACTGTAATGATAGTTCAACTTTTTGCAAAAAATAAGTCAGAAATATTGAAAAAAAATGCTAATTTTGATATTGTATATATCCATAACTATTGATGTAAGCCATGGTTGCTTGAACATTTTAGACTCATAAAATGGTCAGGAATCTACCGGCCAAGTTTCTGCTGCTAGCTCTCGTACACTCTGTATATTTTAGTTAAATGTTAAAACGTTTTCGAGATCACTCTCATTATGAATAACAAGTTTTCAACTAAATTAAAAACAATTATAGACATTATTTATACGGATTGGGTGTACGTAATGGTGGTGGGAGTAGGGGGCGGGGTTAGAATGAAGTTAGATGTAGATGTAGAAAAATGTTAGAACTTTATTTATCACTTGCTAGAACATTCCGTTTGAATATCGCACGTATGAAGTCGCACTTATTAACATCGCCGTTAGGTACTTCGCTTGATTATTTCGCTCTGTTTAAAAGTCAAAATGAAATCAATCTGCGCAGCTGTCGGTCCCGCTTTATATACGCAATACGTTGGTCTTTCGAACTCTCGAGAAGACTCTTTTATTTTCGTGTGTATACGATCTTGTTGTTCTCATAGACATATCACGAAGGATTCGGTTCGTAATCTCTTTCTGTTACAATATTTATCGGGTAGAGTGCCTTCTTGACACTACGTGCATGGTGACTCTTGGGTTTTCCTAGGATCTTTGGTTCGAGCGCAAAATGATGGCCGGTATCCGGGAAATGCTCAGCCAATGTTGATTTTCTTGGGTGGCCGAGTTTGCATGTCCGTTTGTCACACATCGGCCCCGACGAACGTCCCTGGAATGGTAAAGATCGTAAAAACACGGCATATTGCCCCAGAAAACACAAACCAGAGGATTCTGAACGGTCGTGAAAACCTAAGAACATTCTTAAGTGATAAAAGAAAGAAGCAATCAGATTTCTCCAAATCGGAGGAGATAAATCTAAAATGGACCCATCTAATCTAATTTCAACACAAGCTCACGTCAAAACACTGGAAACGGAACCCCTACTCGAACACTCGGAAACGTCTTAATTTGACGTTGTTATGCAGAAAGCATCCAACCCTTAACATGTAAAAAATTAGTTTTATAAGGGTTCAGATAGCACTACTCTAATTTATTACTAGTGTTTTATAAATTCAATATTTTTCTAACTCACGTCAAAGCTATCCCAGTTAAATTAAGTCAAAATCAAAAAAAAGGTGTTTTAACTGCTTTTTGCCATTGAATTAATGTGATTTTATAAATATTGTTAATAAACTAGAATCATCTTTCACAATATCTTCTTAATTAATCAACTAAATCCACTATAGTTTATCTGCCATATAAGGATTAATTGAATTTTTTATTGATACTAGCAGTTGTTAGAATTAAGGTACTGATACACATGGTCATCGAGGTACTGATACACTAATGAGCAAGTGTATCAGTACCTTTAGTGGCACGTAAGCATGCGCAGTATCGAGCTTCTTGAAGACTTCCACGCATATTTCCCATATCAATAGCTTCGTCTCTGTGAGACTTCTGTGGCGATACCTGTCTGACCCTACGCCAACTAGGCCGACCCAGAGATTTGTTTACGTCAACATAATAAAGCCACCGCGCCCGTAAATACATTGGAACAAAAGAATCAAACTAGGGAGACGGGCGACGCTACACCAGTCGAGTACTATAACATAATTTACTCATTTTGTTTACCTGTACGTCTTCACTTGCTCTCGGAGCCTATCTCCGATCGATAAAACATTAACAGACAATCGATCTTTCATCCAATCGAACCCTAAACTGTAATTTATCTTAAATAGCAATTTATTTAGTATATAAAAGTCGGTCAGACGTGGTCCAGTCGGCACCGCCCAGTCCGGGTACTCTGGCAGTGACGTCATCGCGAGCGCAAATGTAAATCCAGTCACTCGATGTTTGTTCTGTTTGTTTATTTTTCCGGCCAACCGAAAGCCATTTATTTTCCAATTGAATACGTTGCCAGTGTTTGCATTTCATTCCGGTATGTGATGTATGTAGGTGTGTGTGTACCATGGGGGAGGAGGGGGTGGGGGATGGGGGTGGAAAAGGCTGCGACTAATTGGTTTAAATTCAGCAGAGTGCTAACGCTTCCCACTTAAGTACGTCGCACGCGAATATATGGCGTTGACATGAAACAACAAATTAGTTAACCACCCAACACTAAACACTATTGTCGTCTAATGTACAGGGATGGGAGAGGGAGGATTGTCGTAGATTTTCACAAGAATTGCGACTGCGGAGAAGATCTCGAAGAAGATGCGATGACAGTATCAAGAACGATGCAATGAAACTTGGCGTGGGGCCGGTATTTTAAACGAAAGATCAAATATTCGTTAGTAAATCGATATTAAACGAACTGATTGCCCTTCGTTAGTAAATATTACCGACGCTCGTCTTATAAAACTTTTTTTATCGTCCGTAAGTATTGCAATATCGTACTGCTCTTGTCTATGATTTTAGAGCTGTCAGAGGCGAATTACATCTCTTTTCTATGGAAACTAAACATAACCTAACATTTTTCGCTCGCACCGGATCCTTGGGATACTCCCCACAACACTACACTGGCAGTAGTCTTTGAAATCCTAATATTGATCCAAGCGCATAGAATCTCAAGGCAACAAGCAATTGTGTGGTTGGTGATAACGTCAGATTCATACACCTTTTTAAATTTTGCCCAATATCTTCTAGAAACTCTTAAGCAGACCTTTTCGACAAGCGAAAACGGTAGATTAAATCTTCGTCACCTAAAATATTAAAATACTCCATTCGTATATTAAACACTCCCTGTCGTCGCGTTCGTTCTTCATTCGACGAACTTGAATACAATAATAGCTGAACATCGCTAACTGAAAACATTTCCCTTGAAAATGTAGCAGCAATCAGCGCAGTGTTTTTGTACATGTTAAACAAACAGCATGAAACGCAAATTGACAACGGACCTAACCTTAAAAAATAATACGTCAATCTGTCATACTTCTGTTAATTTCAACTAACTGGTGGTATCGGCTGTCGGTAAAATTTTACTAAAATTTGACTAACGGATTGTCATAAGATAAAAAAAATGACGTTTGTATCAAATTCAGGTTTATTTGGTCTGAAATTTAACTAACGGACGTTTATAAGACCGGCCCGTGCAGTACCGGAGGACTTATTGCTTCAGAAGACCAAGATCACGATGGATTGTAGTCGCGTGATGTTGAGCTGTAATGAACGTGATAAGGAAAAGAAATTCAAATCATACATTGATTTTGATTCGCTATTGTCAGTCACTAGACAACCTTCCTCTATCTAATAACGTGTATAACATTGATGTTAGTCTTAAAGATTTTGTGCAGAAACATCGAAATCTGTACATATCTTCATATCCAGACATAGTTCTACAATAAAAATCGCTTTTAATGTGTAGTGTTTGTGGAATGGGCGAAAAAGGGCATAAAAGTTCGGCGGGGTCTGCCTGTAAGGTAGACTGATTAGAGCCATCGCGTTACACAGATCACGCGCCATAGTACCTATATATCTTACATTGTATAAAGTTATCCCAATAAAAGCTGTAACTATACCATCGTATATTATTGGAACCAGCATCCATCCTACGCAGCAGATATTAACATTGGCATAGCAAGTTTTCAACATTGGCGTAGCACAAGGTCTCAACATAATGATACAAGTTTCGTATAACATAAGGGTGGCGTTTTTTTGCATCTAAACGACAAAATACCAAAATATTTAAAAAAAAACATCAAATATACAGAGATACATAGATATAATACAAGAAACGCAAACAAAATAAGTATTCCAAATTGAAAAAAGACGAACACACAAAACTGTATCTATTACAAGGGAATAAATGTGTATAATAGCCTGCCAGAAGGTGTGAGGAAGTTGAGCAGAATCAATATGTTCAAACATGAATGTAAACGGCACATAACAATGGAAAAATGTATGAAGAAAAATATTATTTAATAAGTGTACATATTATAATGTTTATAATATTAGCTAATGATAAACAATTGTGTATCATTAACTAAATAAAGATATATAAACAACTTCTTCAAATATATCAAAATTATTTTGTGGTGACATAATTATAATTATATAAAATAACTTTGTAAACACCACTTTTTTATTGAAACAAATTCAACATGTTTCGAAGCCAATGGCTTCTTCGTCAGGATGACAAAAATAAAATAAGAGTGTTAATAGTAAATTGAATGTTATAAATAATCAGGTTCTTTTTGAAAATAGTTATCTTTTAAATTTATTTTCGTGTTAAGTAGGTACTTCATATTATTCATTTTCCATATACTACTTTTTTAATATTTTGATTATCTCTACTTCGATTTTTAAATTTTATTTTTGTTATCCTGACGAAGAAGCCATTGGCTTCGAAACATGTTGAATTTTTTGCATTAAAAAAGTGGTGTTTACAAAGTAATTTTATATAAATTATATACAAATAAATCACTAAACACCTGGTTTCACTCCTGCTTCTATGTGGCAGTATTCAATATGAGTGTATGAATTTTAATCAAAGAAACTTGTCTGTTGCGCAACGCAGCATACTAATATGAATTCCGTTTAAGTTAATAATATTTAGATAGCTCGGCATGGAGTAGCGAGCTCAACATAGATCATATTCCCCTAACGTGTTAAACCACCCTCAAGAACAATAAATTACTTTAAATCACATTTATTATTTATACAGATCATGCTCGTCTTATTCTCCAAAAGGAATATTAATTAGTATAGTTCGAACCCAGCATCCTCAGCCGTAGATCAACACAACCTGATGAGTGTTTTGTCTGGTTTAAATTTGGTTTCTGTTCAGAGGATTCTATGTAACATGAGTGGTTTGTTCCATTTCTAGTAATTAATGTCTACTCGTTTACTAATACATAATACTAGCTGGTCGTACCCGGCGTTGCACGGGTTAAGAATTAAGTAAAAAATAAGTTTGTGAGGGAAAACAAAGGGTCCACTGTTAACATAAGTTATTGTAACATAACTGTAATACTTAGATATATGATATCGCAGACTTTTTTGTAGATATTAATGTCCTCTATAAAACTGTAGTACATTACTTTGCTCTATTGGCAATAATTTCCGCAGCGCACGCAATATAAGGTTTTTTTTCACACGTTTGGTTACATTATCGAAGTTTTCATACGGATCCCTAACATTTTTTAAAATATTCTATAGCTTATGTTTATCAGCGATAATGTAGGATTCTGAATGTGAAAGAATTTTTCAAATCGGTCCAGTAGTTTCGGAGCCTATTCAATTCAAACACACAATCAAATATTTCCTCTTTATAATATTAGTATAGATATATATAAAAGAGGTAAAGTTTGCAAGTTTGGATGTAGGTATGAGGTTATCTCCGAAACTACTTAACCGATTTCAAAAATTCTTTCACTCCAATATTTACAATGGACTTTTATTATTTTAGATATATTATCCTACTAAAATAAAAGGGCTTTTCGTGGTGACCTATTTTACAACCAAAGTTGACGAAAAAATGGTCGAGCGATGCGGTAAGAGATATTTAAACACTTTCTGTAGACCGTGTCGATTTACGACTACTATCCAAAGGTCTCATCTAAAATTGCAATAATTGTCCACCCCCATTATCACTTATAAACCTCCACGTCCCAGCAAGGGCTACTAGAAAACACTGCCTCTTCCATATTTCTGTTCCTCGCACCAACTCTAGATTACGCTCAACCATCGTGGGAATGTACCGGGGTTACAACGAATTGTTAACCGACATTGACATCTATCATGAGTCTCCATGCCATCTAAGATTATAAGTGAACATTATTCTGCGTCGCAACATTGAATTAATAATTAAATATTGATTCAATATTGCGATGTAATATATAAATATAGTTAGACTTACCTTAATATATTATATTTAATATTGTTTTTTATTTTATTATGTTTTATTCACTGCTGTTACTAATCACGTCCATTATTTTATGTATTTTTTCAAAATTATTGTTATTTACGATTAAATATGCTAGGATATAAGTTAATAATAGCAATACTGCCTATTTACACTCAAATATATATATATATTATCTATATATATATAGTACATAGAATATATCATTTTCATATATACTTAAGTAAATATTTCCAAACAAATAAATAAATGATTAAAAATGTCCAATTCATTTTTGAGTAGGTAGGGAGTATATCACCAAAGTAAGAATACTGTTTTTTTCTTGTCTGTGTCTTCTGGGGTATTATCCTTGTTTTTACAACATTTCTGGATCCCATCGAAGGGTTCATCAACCCTGATTCTAAGTGGCCGTGAAAACCTAAAAACATTCTTGAGAATATCGTTATTTTCGGAATTGGTCTCGGGAAATGTATCTCGAGGCTAGGGAATGCAATCCCGATCCCGCGAGATCTCGAAGCATTTTACGAGGTCAATCCCGAACCGAAAAATCGGACGAGATTATCGGGATTGAGCATTTTTTATGTTTTGTATGTTTAATTGTATATGTCTATAGAGCTTTTAGTAAGTACTTAAAACCTATGTTCACGTCACATTCAAATAATGAAAATAGCTTTGAATAATATTTGCTGTATTTTATCAACCTAACATAGTAATAAAAACTACTAGTTAGTAGTTGTTACTCCACTACATTGACTGATTGATGCTTGGAAAAACGCCTACAAAAACTTTATTGCAATGCTTAATAATGAACATTTTATTAAAATGGCTGATATAAAAATGCAAGGCAATGTCATCAATTGCTATTCAGCTCTATAAACAAAAAAAAAA